>JAVQJG010172204.1:0-45761 GCA_036024015.1 Craterocephalus amniculus
TACAATATAAGTATCACGTTTGTACAATATAAGTATCACGTTTGTACAATATAAGTATCACGTTTGTACAATATAATATCACGTTTGTACAATATAAGTATCACGTTTGTACAATATAAGTATCAGGTTTGTACAATATAATATCACGTTTGTACAATATAAGTATCACGTTTGTACAATATAATTACTAAGTTTGTAGAATATAATATCACGTTTGTACAATATAATATGACATTTGTATAATATAATTAAAATGTTTGTACAATATAATATCACGTTTGTACAATATAAGTATCAGGTTTGTACAATATAAGTATCATGTTTGTACTATATAAGTATCACGTTTGTACAATATAAGTATCACGTTTGTACAATATAAGTATCACGTTTGTACAATATAATTATCACGTTTGTACAATATAAGTATCACGTTTGTACAATATAATATCACGTTTGTACAATATAAGTATCACGTTTGTACAATATAATGATCACGTTTGTACAATATAATATCACGTTTGTACGATATAAGTAACATGTTTGTACAATATAAGTATCACGTTATAACGTGATAGTGCTCGAAAATTTATTTTCCTCCCTGACAGCAATACGCTTCCGTAAATAAAAAATGATAACTCCACAATAAGTTATCGCATGTTTGTGGCAGTTAATGCAGACAGCCTACATCTCTATTTATATTTATTATTGTGTACCTTGATTTTCTCCATGCAGTCCCTGGTATTCATGCCACGGATACACCTCAGTGTACCTCTTACGTTCTGGGCTGTAGCATTACCGGCCAAGTCCAAACACTTCTGCTCCTCAGCATCCGACAAGACACACCAGGAGACTAAAGCGGGAGCAAAAAAGTAAAGAAGATTCATGAGTTAAAAAGAGAAAATGTAAAATATTGAAATAAAAGTATCAATATCTCTAACCTACTCAAGGAAGATAAAAATATCAATTTGTAAACTCTAAAGTAAAGATTTGCTCAAAGTTATCCTGTCTAATATTCTTGAATTGATGTACCTGTAGATTTTTGATTGGAAACAGCGCTGACACTCAGAAGAGGCAGAAACAGCAGGAAAGCTACATGCAGTCTTCTCTCTGAACGCTCCATGTCAGCTCTGCTTGGAAACCTGCTGCAAACTAATTCTGTAATTCAACAGGGATGAGCTGCAGGTGGCTTTCATCGGAGGGGAAAAAAAGTAATTCAGCTACCCCCCTCCCTCTCTCATATCCTTAAACAGGGAGAGGAGGTATAAGATAAGAGAGTGGGGTTGGTAGGTTAATGTAGAAAGAAGAAAACACTGCTTTATTCCTCTATCCCAGACTCTTAAACCAGTGCTCATTAGATAATCCTCTCTCCATCTCGTGGTACAGTATAGCATTTCTCCCTCCAATTATCCGCTGAGACTTATACCCTGTGGAAGGGATTGTGGTAGACACATGTAGGCTCAGAGTAGCTCAGGTCAGTTGGCACAGAGTGTCAACCAGGGGTCTTTAATTAAAAAAGCTGTGGACAATGTGTCTCTGTGCTGGAGCGGTGTTCGTGGAGAAAAGATACTGGCTGGGTCTTGCTCCGACTCACTGGAGACTGAAGCCCCAGGTAAGCAAAGACATACAGCCCTGGCTATTGTTCATAACCAGAGGACCCAGTGGAGGGAATACATATCGTCCACTGGATACAATTCTATCTTTTTTTCTCTTTCTGTCTCTCTTTTTGCACACAAACTCTGACATTTCTCTGGACATTCACAAGCCAACCTAGCAGTATGTAATTTATAGCAGGTGAGAGGTTGAGTTCATTCATATCACAGTTGATTTTTAGTTGCAACATCATGCAATTTCAGATCTGCATGACTGCCCTGAGATGAAAGCTCCCATTTGTTTTCATGCAGTTTTTTTAAGTGAAGAGAAGGGCAGGATGTGATATCTGATCTGTTGTACACTTGAGTGTACAGAGGAACAGAGGGACTTTTCACATCAAGCACAACATATGCTTCAACAGCAACATGAAGATTTCCAGTGAGAGTAAACAGAATTTTCCTCAAAGAAACCAACAGGGTAAAAAAAAGAAATCTTAAGAGATTCAACGCTGCAAACAAAGAGTAGATGTTGAAGCATAAAATTGACTAACTAAACATTACACTTTGTGTTTGATGTCATGTGCAAATGATCTAAATTCCTATTTATGAAGGGAAAATCCAACACAATGTTAACACACAATGCTGAAACTGGTAAACTTCCCTGAAAAAATATGTTCTTCAAAAGCCTGGATATATGCTTTATCATTTATTGTCCCTTTAGAAGACATGTTGTTGACCCATGTTATGTACTGGAATGCACCACATACCATCACATATGCAGGCTTTTAAACTATGCACAGCACAAAAGTAAGTTCTCCCTTCTTTAGACCAAAGTTTTGGGTTGTTGTTTTTTTTTTATTTTTGTCTGGTTTGTCTTCTGGGTTTTTTATTTTGTGTCCTTGATCTCAAGAAAAGAATTTTATTTTAAAAATAACAACGGTTTTATATTTGTGTGGAAGATAATGTTTTAATTTTCATTTTTGAATGTACAAATAAATTGTTTCACATTAATGATTTACTTTATTTTAAAAAAAGTAAATGTTTTATCGTACGCTGATGATGCGGCCCTTTTTAAAAAAAAAAAAAACATCCAAAAAGCATATCCAATTCTTACATATTAACTTCATATTTATACATGAAATGCATATTACGCATTAAAAAACGTATTACACTTGAACAGGTTGTGCTTTCTGTGTAGGAAAGTACATTTTGGAAAAGTTTACTTATTAATACATATTCCATCTTCAAAGTTAATTGAAAAGAAGCGTCTGCCTCTGATTATTTGTAATTCTTGTCTTGTTTATGTCAATTGCATGTGTGTATGTATTCTATTGTTTTATTTCTTCTTTTATGGTTTTGCTGTGTTGGATGTGGATTGATATGAGCATTTTGTTTAAATTGATTCTTATTGTACTGATGCTCTTTTAACTGTACTGTGCCAATTAAATAAACCAATGCAATTAAGAATGTGATGTCAAAAGTTTATTTTTTCCTTTGAATGTTTTTAACTATATGTGTATATTTTTAAGTTGCTTTTTGCTGTTTGGGCCTTTGAGCATAGCAATCAGAGTTTCACATATGACTGTGGCCCAGCAGGGTTAATTTGTCTTTAGTTTTTTTGTATTTCTTTTGTTTGGCTTTTTTTTTTTTTTGCATGATTTTAGTTTGTTATGTTTTATGCTCTGTGGGCTGTGGCTGTGGTGAGGGGCTTTTTAAATATCTTTTAAAAATGTCTTTTTAATCTTTTTTACAGTAGCAAGAAATTCTGACATTGTAATGTCTTTTTTATTACAGACATCTGAGTAATTGTTTATGCTTAGATATTTGTTAATAAACCTGTATAACGTTCAGTCTCAACTCATTATTGCCAAGTGCTTTTTCTTGATATATTGAATCCAAATCTTTGAGTTGATTACCAATTTTTATCGCTTTGCTCCGGTCAGTCACATATTTAATTTGTTCTACAATACATCAACTCCTATGATGCCAGTGGCTAAATGGCTTCTGCTGCTTTTCCACTGAAGCCTGAACCTAATATAAGCAGTTATAGTTTGTTTGCATTTCTATGTACTGAAATGGTACCAAAGTGTTATTTGATTATTTGATCGATCATTAAATCAATTAAAGATCTGGTTGCTGACTTGCATTAATCCAAAGATTTAACTAGATTCAGTCAAAACTGCACCATGAGAGCTGTCAGAAAAGGCATGAAGTGTTGCAATGGTGTTAGTCCGACTACTTTATCAAATAAAGCAAGCAGATATGAACTAATGCGTAATGCCACTGACACAAACATTTCCTGGTAAGCAGAATATTCAAAATTACAACAAAAATGGGGGAAATTACTGACTTGTGTTCTTACTATTAATCATAAAACGTCATATGAAAGCAGAGAAACAATTTTTAGGGTTTTTACCCAAAAATTGATCCTAAACATTGTTGTAATTGTTGTGGAGGAGAGTTTTACTCATTAGTAAGTGAAAAGTAACCCACGCGGACTGAACTCCAACACAAGTGGAAGATTTGTCAGCTAAAATTACAGGAAAGTTCACTTCTTCCTTGAGGCTGTTATAGTGACCCATATACACTAGCTTGCATTTGGAGGGACTGTGCTCCTGCACCACTCCTTTACCAAATCTATAAAAAGTCTGATTTATTGAAAACACAGACAGATAAAGTTTGAAAGAATTTTATCATTAGATATCAACACTGTCACAGTCTAACACTTCAGAGTAACAAGGCGTAAGCAGTTTGAGATTCTACATAAAAAGCTATATTTTTGGCTAATGAGATGAATGCATAAAGATTCTGTCGCTCAGCATTTTCTAAGTAGACAGAAGTTACAAAGAAGAAAAAGTTATTCTTTCTGAGTGGGGATATTCTGTTAGTGAATGTTTTTTACTTTTAATATTAATTTTACTGTGAGACTGCTAACACATTTTGACCTATTACTTTTTTAAATAGAATTAGTGCAGGACTTGAATTATCAGCCTTGATTTGGCCAGTAGTCTGTAGAAGAAGCTTTATTATGCACACTGATTCCAGACAGTCAGTTTTATTATAATGATGGATAATTAATTCATTTTTTTGTATTTCTGTGTGTTAATATTTAAGGAAGATTCTGCATCTGGTGGGACATGTGTACACAGCTGTTTCACAAATATTGCATCATTCAAGAAGTTAATCATTTATTTTATGTGTAAACTACAATTACAACAAAAAATAAAATTCAGTAGATTAAAGGGTTTTATATGAATACAACTTTAAATGAACACAAACAAATTACATAATTTTATTATCTGTTTACCATAAACTTAAGTCAAAATGCAGATTTGGTGTGTGAAAAACTAAAAAAATTTGTATTGCTTCCTCAGGAATTTAGAATTTAGAAGCAACCAAAGTCTAACAGAAATGACTTGATCAACTTATCATTAGTTTGAGCATCTTGATAGGAAGTTTTGACAGTTTTGTTTCTCTGAAACATTCTGGTGTATGTTGACACAATGCCAAGGATGAAAGATTTTTACCAATGATTATTGAGAATTGCTGCTGTGTATCAATCTGGGCAGGGTCTTTTCCGACTATAATGTTAGAGTGAGAAAGATTATTCACTAATGGACAACATAAAATATATTTGTCAAAGGGATTTGCATCCTATCGACTTAACTTCAAGGTCACGCTATGTAAAGTTCTTAAAATTGTAGAAAACCAAAATGTTACAGCTCAGCCTTTAAAGATCACAATTAGCATGATAATGTTTAAGTGCACATATTTACAAAATGACTCAGCAAGTATGGCCTTTTTGGAAGGGTTGTCAAGAAAAATGTATTATCTCAAATACAGGGCATGTCCGCAAAATTTAGGTTTGCAAAGTAACATCTGTATCAATTACAAAACCTCAGAAACAGTGGGCCTCATTCACCAACATCTTACATATGTTCTTAAATTTGTTCTTAAGTTGTAAGAAGTGTTTTACGTAAACCACACATTTTTTAAATCTTTCTTCTGAGATTAGTGAATCCCAATCGTTCCTAAGTTGAAAGGACGTATTAGCTGGCTCTACTTTGCCTAGGTAAACACCTGTAAAATGCCCATAAATGGTCA
Organism: Craterocephalus amniculus; assembly: GCA_036024015.1. Lineage (NCBI taxonomy): Eukaryota > Metazoa > Chordata > Actinopteri > Atheriniformes > Atherinidae > Craterocephalus > Craterocephalus amniculus. The sequence continues at coordinate 5,694 of JAVQJG010172204.1, forward strand.
TGTGATTCATGGAAGTTTGCAAACACACAGACATCTGTGAGACTGACAAGGTGAAATAACAGTGTAATGACAAAAAGATTAATAAAAACAAAAATTAATAATATAGATCTGCACTCATTTCTAAGTGTTAAATCGGTTATAAATAACCACATGAGGAGGTTCAAATAATGTGAAAAAATGGCTTTATGTTCAAACTGGTCATTAATTTAGGATGTGCACAATAAATGCTTCAATCCATTTTCTATACCTACTGACTCCAATCAAGGAAATAACGTATCCCAGCACCTACAAGGCCAGAGGCAGTGTAGACAAACAACTACTACTCACGCTCACACTTACTTACACTTACCAGTCAACCAAACATGTATGAAATTGGACTTTCTGAAGAAATAAAACTCACATACATGGTAAAAACATGCAAACTCCACACAGAAAGGCCAGGAATCAACCTCTGAGGAATTACTGCAAACCACTACACTACTGAGGAGCCCATTTGATAATAATACACTTTATTTGACCAAAGAAGCCAGTTGAGAAGCAATCTCATTTGCAAAGTTGACCTAGATCAGAGGTAAAACATAAATGACAAGATAAGATCTGATAAGGTCCACAGATATTTGTCCTGACATGTTAACATCTTAGAAATGAAAGAAGGGTACTTTTTAAAACACCCGGCCCTCACTATATGAAAGTTTAAAAAAATAATTATAAAAGAAAACAGAATAAGAACAAAATCACGATCACATAAAAGACAGAGAAAGCAACACAATCTACAAAAAGACCTTTTTTTTAGCGTAAAACACTATCGGTTAATATCACACCCTGTTATGTTTAGCTAGGAGTAACATATTTTCTATATTCACTTTCTAAATAATTCTGTCTAAAGTCATACTCTGAATTTTTACACTAGTACATTACATCTTACAACCTGTTGGAGGACTCTGCAGCCCCATAATGCATCTCGCCGATAATGTTTTGGTGACGTCATGGGTAGCTGGAAAGGAAAACAGCCAGTTGGTGGGCTGGGCTGTACCCCTGCTGTAGGCTTATAGGCTTTCTTACAGTCCAAATAAGGCTGACATGATTATTTGAAACATATGTGCAAATCTAAGAACTTAACAGAATGAGTTAGAGGTTCTGCTTATTGTGTGCCAGGTAGGTGGGCGTTTTTCTAAACTAGCATTTAGGAGTCATCCGCAGGCTGCGCTTTGTGCTGCGCGGTTAGCTTAGCTTGCAGGCTAACAGCATCGGGCAGCCGCCTGTCTGACTGGCGCCTCAGAGGCGCCTGTGAGCGGCTAATAAAACCGCCTGTTAATGGCCTGTTAGCCGCTGCAAACAGCGAGGCCTCCAGTTTTTGAGGTTGGCGAAGAAGTTGCCTCTAGCGTTTCTCCTTCATAGACTTTGTATCAACTCTAGAGGTTATGACATTGAAATAAAATGTGTTGCTTGCTAGCTGAACCAGTGTTTTTGTCCATGATAAACTGACTGTTTAGCCTGGAACTGAACAGATACAGTAGGGCGCATTTCTTCTTAGCTACCTTAAAGCAGTACCTCTGATCAGCCACTGCTTTATGTCATCATAGGAAAAATGCTCAAAACACGTTTTGTTGCAGTTTCTGTCATAATAGTAATTTTAATTTGATTAATCTTTTAAAGACCAGCAAAATCCTCATGAACCATTGTAGTTTGTTACTTCATTACTGTCTGAAGCCATGACAAAATCATCAGAAAATATAGAGGGAGTAAATGTGATTATCTACTTAGCAGCAGTGTACTCATTTGAACTCTTTGGCTTCTCCTCTCTCTGTGTGCCAGTGCACTGAAACATGGGTATTTTCAGCGCCCGCGTCCTTCTGCTGCTTCTTCTGCAGGCTCTGCAGACATCAGCTGAGGACTCAGGTACTCTACTCACTTTTATTTCTTTATTGTCCTGTGCAGATTTCATTCAGATACATATTGTCTGTTCTTGCTCTCTACTCTAGCTAAAAGATTATGTAAAACATGCATAATTCGAACATCTTTTGATTTTTATTGGGAAAATTCCCATAACTGGGAAGTTTTAGCCAAATTATGTTTCGTATAACTGTATGATTTCAACATGTTCAATGATTTAATGTGTCATTATGTTTTTTGGACTGCTTCCTATCTTTTTCAGATGGACATTTAGTTTGTCTTTGTGAAGGTCCAAAATGTCCCCAGTCCACACAGTGCCACGGTACCCAGTGCTTCTCTTCTGTTAAATTCAGTAGCGGTGAGTTTGTCTTTGAGCGTGGCTGTCTGAAGGGGCCAGAGAAAATCCGTCTGCAGTGCTCCACAGCTCCGTCCTCCCACCAGGCCATTCTCTGCTGCTCCCAAGACAGCTGCAATGGCAACACCACCAAAACCTCGCTTTTGTCTCTTCTTAAATCAGGTCATACAGCAGATCATATCACAGGCAAATCGGATAAATGCATTCTGATGATAATCTCTTAAAGATGCCCACTCTCTGTGCAACTTTCTTCCCCTTTTTCCCCACAGCCCCAGAAGGTGAACCAGTTCAGTATCGTGTGGAGACACTGGCTCTCTTTGTGCTGGGCCCTGTTGTAGTTTTGGTTCTCCTGTCTGTGGTTTCTGTGCTGGCCTGCAGGAGGCTGCACCATGGCCGCCTTCAGAGGCTGCAGGAGTTTGACACAGAGCAGGGAGCCATAGATGGTCTCATCACCTCCAATGTCGGAGACAGCACTTTAGCGGTAAGATTAAAAGCATTTACTGTTGAAACCATGAACACAGAGTCACAAAGATAGTAGCGGCAGCTGCATTTTCAGATATGATTCACTTTGAACATCTTACAAGTGCTGTGTTTAAGCACACTAGTCCTCCCAGAAAAACATTTTAATAACTGGATTTGAGTTTTTACTTTCTAGAAATTTAAAAAATTGTACATGAATAGCTATTATTTGTCATTATACGCTGTTTAATATTGTAGCATCTGCTCAGCAGGTTGTAATGTTGTAATTTGGTCCTGAAGCTGCTGTTCTGTTGATTTACTGATGAAGTAGCGAGTGGTTGTTCAATTTATCATCTCTGTGGCTCATTTTCCCTCAAAAGTAGATAAGTCACTTGTTTTAAGTGTTGCATTTTGTCTGGAAAGAGCTGTGCTATATCTGATGGAAACAGAAGCATCATTCTGATTGTTCAGCTCTCAAAACAGCAGAAATGACACATCCCATCTTTCTGTTCATAATGACACCTGCTTAAATGGAAGACTGGCTGGGTTATCCAACATATTTATGGAGCACATCTGCATTTAATATTTTTCATTTGGGTAAAAAATCTGCAGATTTCTATTAACTGATTAGTTGGGTTTAACTTGAAAATGTCATGTAATTAAACTGTTTTGTAGTTGCCTGTTAATGCAGTTGTTTTGTATAGATGGTTAACAGCAATTTAAATCTTGAAACATGAAATGTAAATGGCCTGCAATCATTTCTACCACATTTACTGTTCATAATAATACTTCTTTTAAAGATAATGGAACGCTCAGCTAATGGGATCTGTCTCTGCCTACAGGACCTCTTGGATCACTCGTGTACATCCGGCAGCGGTTCAGGTCTTCCTTTCCTTGTCCAGAGAACTGTGGCCAGGCAGATTAGTTTGATGGAGTGTGTAGGTAAGTGTAACACGCAAGCCGTGTGCAGCAGGAATTCACATCTCTTTGATTGACTTGATTTGAGCTGTGGTTAAAAAAAAAAGTCAAAACCAGAAAAATAAGTATTTTTAAAAGATAAATCAGAAGTTGTGAACAAATATAAAGGAAAATACTGGTTAGCTACTCTGTCAAATCACTGACGGTAAATATCTGTGTTGAGATATTATTACAACATGCAGAGTTGGTGGATGACTGAACATAGCTCTGTTCTTGGCTAGAACCTGTTTAAAGATACAAGCCTGTCAGCAGTAAAGGGCTCCAGACTAACCTTTTGCACTTATTTCCCTGGTGCATGTAATTCTTTATTTTGGTGCACCAGCAAAATTTGAGATACACTCCATATTTCACAGAGTTTTAATACATTTTAAGGATTGCTTTTTGATCATTATCCACAGACACTTATGGTTATTTCAATTTTTGTGGGGTTTAGAAAAGAAGTATCTTTGTTTGAAGCTTTATAGTTCGGCAGAAAAAAACAATACATTAAAAGATACGTACAACATAAAAGCGCTGGCTTCACTGAATTGAATGAAACAAAATATTTCAAACTTTGGCTCATGAGCCTCCAGGTGCAGCTCAAACATTCAGGGTGAGTTTGATGGAGGTTGTTTTAGTTTGCTGGTGTCGTTTATTAGCCAATGTATTCTCAGTCTAACACTGTCTAGTCAGATTTTTTTCTAAAGCTGCATTGCATTTAATTTCTGAGGTTGTTTGTTTTTGTTGTTGTTTTTATAACTTAAATCTTTCTGTCAGCCTCTGCTGAGCTTCCACATGGGACCTGAGCCTTGTCAGTTCAGATAATGTCACACAATTGGTGGCTGCAGAGGTCAAACCTCCTTCAGCTCTCGTTCTCGTTTTCTTGTTTATTTAGTTGAGGGACCAATAAAAAAAAAAATTTAATTAGCGGGGACAATAAATAACAATTATATATGAGCAAATTCCACAATATTTCAAGTTTTACAACTGATTCCATGTTCTTGTTTGTCATTCTTGGCTGTACTGGATGTCTAATGTAAAATTATGAGTCGCCTGGGCACATTTTGATCACATATGTGACTCTGGAGCCATCCAGTATCAAACACATGACTTGTGGATAACTTTTGGTGTCAATTTATAAGAACAGTTTAAAAATCTATCACATCATAGTTTGCAGCTGGAAAGCTGCTACGCCAGCTCTGACAAATTAACTTAAGCATTGGAATAAAAGAAATCAAGCGCTACGCTGTGCAGCTGTACTACACAATTAAGTTTCATACTAGTATGTGGTTCTCTGACAGTCGAATGATTATAACCACAGACTACTTCTAAAATGAAAGGGAAGTAGACTCTCTTTCTATTTCTTCTGTTGACCAAACCTTCATTTTTTCTTCTTTAGGTAAAGGACGATATGGAGAGGTGTGGCGAGGCCAGTGGCAGGGGGAAAATGTGGCCGTGAAAATCTTCTCCTCTAGAGATGAAAAGTCTTGGTTCAGAGAGACCGAGATTTACAATACAGTGCTGCTGAGGCATGAAAACATACTGGGTGAGTGGAGTTTGTCATATTTTTGGCGGCATGACAACTGCAGACGATGATGTCTGAGCATCACACATGTAAACTGGTGGAATTTTGTAAACTATACATAGCTTGATAATCTTTTCCTTGTCTGCTCCTCTCAGGGTTCATGGCGTCAGACATGACATCTCGAAACTCCAGCACTCAGCTGTGGCTCATCACTCATTACCATGAAAACGGTTCACTCTATGACTACTTGCAGCGAGTTGCAGTGGAGACGTCAGAGGGTCTGGCGATGGCAGCATCAATAGCGTGCGGCCTCGTGCACCTGCACACGGAAATCTTCGGCACAGAGGGGAAACCGGCCATCGCACACCGGGACTTGAAGAGTAAAAATATCCTGGTGAACAAGGAGCTGCGCTGCTGCATTGCAGACCTCGGTCAGCAATTCTTCTACTATATCTTTTTATTTTCCACAAAATAAATAGTTTGAAATGCTTAATACCTGCACACTATCATGCTGTCCTTTTTTTTTTACCACACTGTATGTTTGTATGCTAGTTGAGCTGTAGTAAACATAATTTGTATTTCAGGATAAAGCCTTTTCAAGACTTGTTTTAATACTTTATGTAACGATATGTCACAGGGCTGGCGGTGACCCACACACAGGCAGACAACCTGCTGGATGTGGGCAACAATCCCAAGGTTGGCACCAAACGCTACATGGCACCTGAGGTGTTGGAAGAAACCATTCAGACAGACTGCTTTGATGCCTACAAGCGAGTGGACATATGGGCATTTGGGCTGGTTCTGTGGGAGATATCGAGGCGCACGTACAGCAACGGTGAGTGTTATCGTTTTAGTTTACTGCTCCAAAACAAATAACAGAGTAATGATGATGTAATAGTTGCAGCGTCTGTGCAGGCACTCTTTAAATTTAATATGAAAGCACTGATAGATACATGCATAAACTCCTGCTGTTTGTGAAACAGCAGCTGGACTGGAGCATTTTCATGATGATGAGGGTTGAAGTCTGGGGTTACGCTTTTCTAGTCATTGTCAATGTTTTTTAGTCATTGTTGACATTGCTTCTGTTTGTTTTTGTTTTATTCCAATTTTACTTTCCAGGTATTGTTGAAGAATACAAGCCTCCATTTTATGATCAAGTGCCAAATGACCCCAGTTTTGAGGACATGAGGAAAGTGGTGTGTGTGGAGCAGCAGAGGCCTTTCATTCCCAATCGTTGGTTCTCAGATCCTGTAAGTAGTAAGATTTAGCCAAGGGTTATTTGTCCATGTCTTTACTGATTTTATTCATTTTACTTTGTTTTTTGCAACAGAAATGAGTCATGGCGTTTACTAAGTTTTTGTTCTCTTAACACGTCTAAGATAGTTGATATGATTTACGTTAAAAAAAACGGTCAAAAACTGGATATTTCTATGATTTAATGATCTAAACAAAAAAGTAATCAATATGTTATGGTTCACGGTAAAAAATTAATTTTCATTTATTTGTAAGATATTCATTTTTGCATCCTTTTCTCTGACATTTGACCTGAAAATTACCAACGTCAACAATAGACCACTGAAAATAGTTACATAATCACAGCATGTAAAAATGTAGGATTTTCGTTTTGGAAAGAAGACTGGTCTTATCTGTATTGCAACTCCACTGACTGCGGTGCTTCCTCTCACTGTAAATAAATGCGTGACTCATGTTTTATGTTTTCTCCTCTAGACGCTCTCTGCTCTTGTAAAACTGATGAAAGAGTGTTGGTACCAGAATCCCTCTGCAAGACTTACAGCATTGCGCATCAAGAAGACCCTCGACAAGATTCACAGCTCTTTGGAGAAGGGCAAGGAGTCTTGAGAGGGCGAGGAGTCCCAGAGGCAGCTGTAGGACATCAGGGATCGCTTTCAACACGAGTCCAGCATTTATGAAAACAAGCCGATTGGGTGATCAGGGGGAGCAGACTGGAGGAAAGCTGCTCCAGAGTCATCCAGCCTCATTCTTCTCACTCTCACTTTCTCTGTGGTTGCCTTCCACCGACATCCCTCTGGTTTGACTTGAAGCCCATACAGACATTTGGACCTGTTGCGTCTGAATAAGCCAGCCTTTGCTGTGGGACAGAAACCAGTTACCACTGTGTTCCCACTGACCTGAACTGTGGACTGTTACTGAGTGTGAATGGATGGCTTGTTGTAGGACCGCCACAATGCTTTAAATACCCATCTTTGATTGCTCTGGGTTCGGCCTTCCTTCACACACCAAACACTACATACTGAGCATCTCTTGCATTTCAGTTTCTGATCTCCAGCCAGTGGTTTTAGGCATGCAGATGTGGCATTCTTCTCGGCGACAATCAAAAATGCTCCTCTCATTTAGCTTTATTATAACATGCCAGCTATCACCACAAAGACACAAAACATCCACTTACAAAAGGAAAAGAGCCAATAGGAAAAAAAAAATACTGATATTTATTATGTATTGAATCTCCACTGCTACTGGTGTATGAGGATGTGTGAAACCGACTGTAGACCTTTATAAGCATTAACTCTACATGACCTGTACGCTTATTGTCACTATCAAGTAGGAAATTATTTGTTGGGAAAAGTAGGAAAATAGTTCCACTTCAGCTTATTTGAAAAAATAAAAACCAACAGACTTAAACACTAAAAAAGGTAAATTGTATATGTAATGGTTCATGGAAAGAGAGTTTCTTTCAATAGGACTTTTTCTGTATCTTAAAATAAGAATATGAGATTAACTGATTCTCTCTGCCTGGCTTACTTCCTAGACTGAAAGTTCAGACCAAGCAGAGATGAATCGGCTTGTTTCGTGGGAAAAGCTACTGCCCCCTCCGTTTTATTTTACTGTTTTTTTTTGTTTTTTTTAATAATGATGGAGGCAAGTTCTTTATGTAGCGAGCTGCTCTCATCTCCTGTAATGCCACACTGTACAAATTGCCTGGATGAAGAAAAATGAAACACTTTGTCTTCATTTGGAAACTATTTTATTGAAAACTGGTTTTAACACTTAAAAGTTGCCTAGATGTACAAAAACTTAGTTCACAAGTGCTGGCTTTGTTTTGGAAAAAAAATGTTGCTTCATCTTTTTTATATGTAATAAAACATTTACTGCACTCTTGCCTAATGATTATCCAGCATGTGTGATGGTTTTAGTGTTTGGAAGTATAAAATTTTAAGCTTTTCATTAGATTCAAATGTGAACATTCAGTTGTTGACTCCTTCATGGACTTAAATTTAAATGCAGAACATCTGTACTTTGAGAGAAACAGCTGGCCATCAGTGGCTTTAAATATTTACACTATTGTAATGCAGCTCACACACAAGACTTACCAGTAAATCCAAACATAAATCTACATAGAATGATGTGCCATGACTGCCCTCTAGTGGAAACTAGCACATTAAAACCATCCCAGATACATCTCCACATCACTAAGTCTGCTCTGTGTTTATCAGCATATCCGTCCTGCATCAGAGCAGCGGTACATTAAACTTTATATTCCAACCATAATTTATTTTCAGCAGCTCGCAGACATTTTGTAGGTGACACTGCAAAATTTAACTATAAAACATGACAGGAAAGGGAAGCTGCTGCCACAAAAACTACGTGACAGATGTTCTATCAAGTCCTTGCATACATATGACCTCACATTCATTACAGATTATCTGGTAACGTCTTGTATGGGTTGAGGATGCCTTTGGGGTCTAGCATGGCTTTGATGTTTCCCATCAGGGCTACAGCCTGGCTCGGTTTACTGTAGTAAATGTAGTTCCTCTTCTTAAGACCCAGACCGTGTTCTGCACTAATACTGCCCTGAAAGTTGGCCGTCCATTCATAGACAAATGGCTCGATGGCAGCCAGGAGAGCAGGGTCCTTCCCAGGAGAGGTGATGTTCAGGTGGAGGTTGCCATCACCTGTGGATTTAAGTAGGTGGGGATGAGATTAAATCTGAGAATGGGATGTAGACTGAAGAGTAAGATGTCCTGACATACCTTCCATCATGCCGTCTTACCTACATGTCCATATCCCACCACACTTTTGGCACGTTTACCCAGGTGCTGCCTCATATCCCTCACCAGCTGGTAGATCCTCTCCACAGGAAGCGAGATGTCGTACTTGTAGGTGAAGCCGTCATGAGTCAGTGCCTCCGTCACACGTTCACGCATCGACCACAGAGCCTTGAAGAGGAATTCATGGAAAATCTGACTGCATCGTCACCATCAAATCAAATCAAACTTTATTTCTATAGCACCTTTCATACACAAAGCATCTCAAAGTGCTTTACATCATAAAAACAAATGTTGGAAATGAAATAAAAACAAGTTCAAAAACTGTTCAGCAGTTTTACACATTTATCATCATACACACACAGAAAATCATCAAGCCACTCCTCTTTCATAAGAATAAACTGTCCTCTAGTGTCTGTCTCTGTTACTGAAACATTGTGTAACAAGCTAAGCTAAATACATAAAAGACAAAGACACATCATCATGTGCACCATCCCTCAACACCTCCATGAAATAAACATTTTATTCTGGCTCAATCTGCTGATGTTCAGTTGGACTATGGTCTAGGAAGTTTGAAACATTCTGTAAAATGGTTTAAGGGGTGCATATCTTTGTCAAATAAACCTCCAAGTCAAAGCCAGGACTTGAAATCACCTTGTGATGTGTTAAGATAATCAGTGTTAGTCGCTTCATCTGTTAGAAACATTAATATTGTGTCTGTCATATTTTTGTAATATTTTTTGGACCCATTAGGGAACATAAACATCAGCTAACCTTTATTTTTGCATCCTCAGTTGCTACCGTGCCATCAGTAACTAACAGTGATGTCATCGCTTCCTCGAGAAAGTTGTGGAGTTTCTGTGCATCGTGGTCTGGGTCAGATCCTGAAGTTTCTATTACGATGTAGAATGGGCAATCTGCAGATCAGAGGCAAAAGGGTTAGTCTGTGTGTGTGTGTGTGTGTGTTTAACTATCTTACAAACTAATTATTGGTGTGCACAGGAATGGGTGTACACCTACCAGAGATGGGATTGGGCAGCTTTAAGTGTGTGTTCAGCAGCCTCATACATTCACTGTCCAGGAACTCGAAAGCTGACAGAATTTCCCCCAGCATGCCTCTGCACAGCTGGAACGTCTTCAGCAGCTGCTCGAAGGTCTCGCAGCCTGGAAGCAGATACACGTCTGGCAGCTTTACAACTAAATTGCAGTTTTTTAGCAGTTAAAAACAACTTTATCCACCATTTTAAACTGAAAGATGTCAGAAACAAAAAGAAAGCCCTACCCAGGAAAACCACATTAACAGATTTGGGTTTTCGTGGACAAAGGATGGACACCGCAGTAATGACCCCCAGCGTGCCCTCTGACCCAATGAAGAGTTGTTTGAGGTCATATCCTGTGTTATCTTTCCGCAGCGATGCCAGGCAGTCCAGCACCCGTCCATCTGCTAAGACCTGAACCAGTTACAAACAAAAACACAACCACTCAGACACGGATTTTACCTCCATCAGGTCATGATTTTTAAGCAATACTTATTAAAGATAATTGAAGCTCCTAATTTATTTCCACTCACCACTTCAAGACCCAGCACGGTCCCATGTAAGGAGCCGTATCGCAGCAGCCGCAATCCGCCCGCATTAGTTGACACATTTCCCCCAATCTGACAACTGCCTTTTGCCCCAAGATCCAGAGGCATGATATAGTCTCTGTCTTCCAGGTAGAGTGACAAGTTCTCTAAAACACAACCTGCCTGACAGGTAAGAATACCTGGTAGGAGGGATAAAACAAACATTAAAAGCTCATGAACATTTTTCACAACACTTCCTATACTTTATCTTTTGCTGTTCAACTCTGAGACTTACCAGAAATATTATCAAAACTAAGTATGCTGTTCATCAGCGAGCTGGAGAGGATGATCTCATCATAAACCGGCACACTGCCACCAACCAGTCCAGTATTACCTCCCTGAGGGTTCACTGCCAGGTTGCGACTGTTACAATACCTACAAAATAAAAAGCAACAATAACGAACCCTGATGAATAGACAAATGCCTTGTCTCAAATTCTTTACGGTTTATAAATTACCTGAGAATTTGAGAGACTTCTTCTGTTGTCTGAGGTCTCAGCAACACTTCACCAGAACCTGCAGGAAGCATATAAACACAATGATGGCATCTAAACTGTAATATATTATAAATGATGAACTAAAAAAAAAAAAAAAAAAAAGCCGAAAACATTTAATTCAGTCATACACTTCACAGCGCACAGATTTGAGCCAGTCCACATTACTTGATTCCAGCAGGTCAGGGTCGGTGATAGTTCTGCCTGGTAGGATCTTCTTGAAAAAGGTCAAATCTTCCTCAGTTACCCTGGAAAAGGGCAACCTCTGCGGAGCTGCAGCTGGAGAAGACCTAAGTCCATCTGCACCAACGTGCAACTTGCAACAAGGAGTCAAAAAATGCGCAGAGCCACAGGCAAGAAATGGGCGAAATGGACCCTGGGAGACTACAGGTGGAAATGTGGCGACAGGTGATGCAGTGCTGGAGACGCACAGGTGTCTCAGAGGTGTCCTCAGTCTCAGAGTTAGTTTGATTACTCCTACCATGATTAGACGGACTGTAAGGGGAAGGGGCAGAACGGGTTGAAGAGTAGGAGTGGGATAAATCACTCCTTCCTGGAGAAAGTGTGGAACCTAATATTTACTTGGTTCAACTATTGCTGCATCCACACAACAAGCTGCAAATGTCTGTGATTTTAGTTAGACTTATTGTTACGTTGCTCAGACTTACAGGACATTAAGTCGCCGTTTGCACTCCATAATTATTCACTTTACTTCCCGCATCCCTGTGTCTTTTTCCGTGTCATATGGTACGACGCATGAGACAAAGTTCAAGGGCTACATCGCAGCTTGAAGACAGCGTCGCATTTGTTTACACCTAGCGTACTAGCAAGTAGCAGGAAGTAAAGCGGTTTAAAGGTCACAAAGAAGAGGATTGACCAATCAGAACCTATCTTGCATAATGAGCCAATAGGTGCACGTCTTTTATTTTCATTAAGAAGCCAGTGGTTTTTGATTAAATAGTCCAGAATATTTTGTATTGCATGTTTTTTTATCTATAAAATTGAACTTTTCATGTTTAGAATAGTACATACACATATAGTCTATATTATATCAAATATGTATTATATGTTTTAAATGTAAAAATACATCTTGTTTTTCATACTTTTTAACAGTTCTTTAGATAGTCTTTTTCCTCATCCTTATGGCAAACAAGCGTAGGTCTTTAAAAATAATGGGATTCTCAGTGTAATCTAATACTATTTGAATACTACACTTTTCAATACTGTTTGAAAGTCAAGTTGTTCATAATGTTATCCCCTCTCATAAATATCAGAAAAATATACTGAAAATATACAGAAGAGTAACAGGAGTTCAGAATGATCACAACATGGTAAATCCGGATGTTTGATATGCACCTTTCCAGAAGTGCCGCAGTGCATGCAGGGGTTTGCCATATTGTAGACCTTAATGAGTGCACACTGCTGAGAAAATTGCTTTTAAATAATGCACCACTTTAGAGAAAGTTTACCAGAATATGAGCTGAAAAGATGACTCCTGGTTTCAAGAAACTTTACCATCATACACTTAAATGACTCTTATTATACACGGCATCTGTATCTACAGATGCCTCCAGAAGGATTTATATTTGAGAGTAAGTATGCTGAACAGGTCTGCTTTTCAAAAATTATCCTTTTAAAATTAGACCGTGTCTGTTCAACCTCTTTTTTTAAATTACCGTATGAAAGAGATGTGGATGAGCTCTTGTAATATTAAAAAACAAGTAGTAGAAAGGTGCCATAATCTGTTATGGAATATAAAATGAACTTAAATATGACCATGAAAATTTCAGCATCACTTGGTTCAGTCCATCATTGACTGTAAAGGAAGGAGTACACAAAATCAATACAAATGCATTTATTTGAAACTCAAGCAAAAATCTTTTGATTTATTTACCATGCATTCTATTACATACATGACATGCATGTTTTTCTTTTTCTTTAACAAATTCAACCTACAGTGACAATGACTAGAAATTTCCTCTTCTGGTCTTTGAAACCAGTTTCAATTTACTCTTACTGAGGCTCATATTTTACATTCCCTGAATACACTTAAAGGTAACACGTTCATTCTAACAGTCAACTGTGATCCAGGAAACCCACCAGAAGGATAATACCACTTAAATACGACGAACCCAATCCAGAACGAGGAACTGCTTGAGGTTATTTGGAAATACTCAGAAATAATTAACAGATGGTCAACAAAACTGATAATCTTACAAAACTTAAACAATACTCAAGTACAGATGTCTTCTCAGGACACATTTTCATCTCAGCTGCCATCAGAAGAAACCCCAACCTGCTATTCATATGGTCTTTGTGAATATGTACAGCATGCAGCTTTTCACATGCATTCAGCTCAGAACATGAACACTGACATGGCAAACAGAAGACATTAGCAAATGCTAAAATTGATTTACTTCACTAAAAAGCTACAATGGGGGATGATAATCTACAAATGCTTTCAGGCATAGCACCTCATCTCCACATCTGTTTCCAGTTGTAAGAGCTTTTGCAGAACTATAGTAACTCCTTGTGCATGTAGAAGTACGTTTCTGTAGTAGAAGCCCTTTGGTAAAACCAGCCTGAAAAATAAAGACACATTTCTCATCTTTTCAGAATAGGTCTCATATTGAAGGGCAGCTCTCCTCCCCTCAACACATGCTCACTGAATTTCATAAATAACTCCAAACCCTGCTGCCATTTTAGCAGGTATGTTGAGACAACATGAAGTTGATGGCACTGAGCTCAGCAGCATGAATCTTCCTTTACTTCAGGACGTTCCTTGTACTCGCCAATGTCAGATCAAACCAGATCCTTGATTTGGTGGTCCCCAGTGAGCTGCTGCTGGTCGAACTCCGATATGAGTTTCTTGATGTGTGCCAGTTTGTTGTGTAGATATTCACAGCGAGCTTTGTCCTGATTGTAGTTAGGGTTGGACTAATGGGACAAGCAAATAACATTTTAATCATATACCCGTAAAACAGAAGTGTGATGATGTCAAATTCAACAGAGAAAGCTTTAGCAGTTACCTTTTTAATCTTGCAGTACTCCTGAAGTATTTTATTGTGAACCGTCTGGAAAACACAATACAAATAATGTGATTACAGATACATTTGCATATTAATACTGACAATAGGGCTAAATTATAGTACAACAACATGGCAATATTGCTTGTGATAAGAGAAGAAATTATTCAGTATATGCTGATTATCCCCGCAACTTAAGATAGGCTCAACCAATGAGGACCAAAGTGTTGCCTACCTTGTATTTATGTGAGCCGTGGTGAAGTTGTTTGAGTTGTGTATCCAGCTCCATGAACTGTCGCGTCATGCTGTCAATGCGAGCGTGTAAATCTCTGTACTCCGTGTACTCCTTGTTGAAATCCTGCTTGTAACTCTGTCTCTGGGTTGGGCTGCTGATCACTGTGTACTTGCTGTGCAGGGAAAGTAAAGGAAAACTTTTATAAAATTATAATCAGTATTTGTTGGGATCCACCCCTGGCATAATATATTTTCCCATCCCATATCATAACAACTGAATGTCTAACCCAAATCCTAGAGCCAAATTCAGACCCGATTAATATTGATTCAAACGGAGCAGAACTTACGATAAATAGTCCTTTGTGTCAGCGTCCACCTGAGGCATATTAGACTCAAATAAGCTTTCACTCGACTCTGAAAGACAAAATGATGTCAGTCAGTTGAAAAGAAACATAACACGGAAGGTCACAGGTCAATAACGGTCCCAGCCTGCCCTCACCTGTGCCGTCCAGGGAGACTTTGTTGTCTGCATCTTCTAAACTCGGATCTTTTCTTCTTTCTTTCGTGTCTCTCCATCCATCCTTTGCCTTGGTGAACAAAAAACCCAAATCCAGATTATTAATACATTATTATAATCTATATATAAATATAATACATACATTAAAAGGAAACTTGTAGAGAACCATAAACCAAATAAGAAATGTTCTCACATGTTCTCTGTGTTTGTGTTTGCTCTTCCTTCTCTTAGTTGTGCGTCTATTCAGATTGGGCATTATCAGAGGGGATGGGGCGCGTTCACAGTTAGGTTTACGGGGCTCTTCGGGTTCTTTAGGTACATCTTGAGCTGTGTCACTTGGCTGTAATTTTTTGGCCACTTCTGCTTCCTGATGACAAACTGCTGACAGGGATTCAAAAAGCCTTTTTGGATCAAGAGAGTACCTTTGTCCTTCATCTGCTCTCCCTTCTGTGTCTTTATGAGCAGCTTGTTTAGACTGCCTCTGCCTCAACTTCTCACTAGCTGTCCGGCTTGACAAGTGGGAAATCCTCGGCTTCTTGCTGGCCAGAGGGTCGGTGTATTCCCCAGGCATGGAATGTTTTGGATGGTGTGCTGGCGAGGAGTTGGGAGTTTCTCGCAGCGGGCTGACCTGAGCCTCAGGGACAGTGAGGAGGTTCTGCTGTGGTTGAAACAGTCTCCTGCAGATAAAGACAGTACATTAGCCACAGCTTCAACTTTTTAGATTATAAGTAGCATATGAACACATGCAGAAGTTGGAAATGTGTAAAAATGGAAACATGATGAATAACAAGTAGAACAGCTTTAACTTGACTCGGAAGCAGAAGTGCTGCCAGCACAATTTCAATAGTTTGCTACAGCCTGCCAAAAGTCATGTGACCCACCAGCAAGGCCTCATTATGTCAGACATGCAAGCTGAGCTGCTTTACTGGGGTTTTGTAAAGGGTGGACTTGTCAATTTCTGAATGCTTTTTAAGGGTCTTTCAGCCCCTCGCAATACAATTTATAAATATGCTAAAAATCCCTACCAGCAGTTTTTCTTCTACATTTTTACTGTTTTAAAAAACTGAAAGCTGCAAAAGCCTGTTATTACAGATCGCTTTGATTTAAGGTACACAGTAGTCTTACGGTTTTACACAATCAAAGTAACCTAGTAGCAGCCTTTCATCCTTTCTATTGATGGCAGAAGAATACAGGTACAGCGGTGAGAGCATATCCTTTACTAAATGCTGAGTCAGCAATGTGACATGTGACAGCCATGAAGTAATGAACTCACGTCAATGCTTCCCCTCAAATGATTCACACATACACAGCCAGGAGATGTCGCTCGACTGACTGGATCAAACGCTTTAAAGCAGCGAGTCGATTTTACAGCAGTCGTGTCAAAGTGATTCAGTGCTTCACAAGGGTTTCCCCATCCCTAGCTCGACCAGGTTAGAGGAGCTGCAAAAATCATATGTGAGATACTCCCTCTCCTGGGTTCAGGTGCAGACACCGGCTGAAGTGTAAACCTTCAACTGATCCAAAAAGCCTGAGAACTTTATACTGAAAATTACTTTACAGCCTTCCTGTTCTTGCAGAATGATGCTGCATCACCATGTTCATATGCTTTCCTCCATACATGCCTCTGAGAACTGCAGCAACATAGAAGGCTATAATGAGGCTCTGGGTGAAAAAAAAGCTTTTGTTTGACCACTCGATCAGGCTGCACTAATGCTAGTTGTCCTGTACAGTTATCCCATCACCACAAAGGAATTCTTGGTCTCATTGCAGCATAGTGGCCATTGATAGTTGGTTTCTTGTATGACCAAAGCATTTTACACTAGCGGGCTTCTCTGCTTGGGCCACAATGGAGGGTGCTGTGCCATTCATCAGCACTTTAAATGCTGCAGAAATGCACATTTTTACCACACATCTATGCTTTTTCTCAACTTTGAGGCTTGCTGCGTGTATAAAAACTAGGAGGCAGATATCTCAAGTACTTTGTGATTTGAAAGCAAATCAGAGGAATTTGATGAAACTTAAAAACAATTATCATTACATCTGCTTTTTTTCCCTCTACAGGATTTCCTTTTCTTATTTCAAATTATTGCCACTTTCAAACCTAAACATTTGTACTGATCCATAAATATTATACTTCCAATACTTATATAAAGCGATGTGACCTGTTAACTTGACAGCTCATTTCCCAAAAAAACAAAAACAGGAAAAGTGTGCCTGCAGCAGCATACATGTAGTAAATCCATACTTATGTGCACAAGTCCTGAATTACCGACCACCACCCTAATATTATGTTCAATGAAGGATGAAAGGCTATTTGAAATTCAACTGTGATTAAACAAAAGGTAGTTATTGTGTAATTAATCCTTATACACTTATATTAGAGCTATACTACCGGTTTTGTTTGGTTTTCTTTTTTTATGATTTTTTTGTGATCTTATTGTAGAATGTGGGACATCAGTGTAAACAAAATATCATTCAGATGGGACAATGCAATCGTGCAACATGGCGGTGCTCTTAAGACTAAATATGAATGAAAAATCATTCATAAAAGCTGCAACAGGGTTTCCTATGTCGTTCTTTTTCCATGTTGTGAGGAAGCTTTGGAATCACCTCTTGTTGGCAGCAACTACAACCAAGTATTTTTCATCATGTTTGCAAGGTCTCAATATGGTAACATATTTCATAACATACGTTCCTCCTTTTGCTTTCATTCAACATTACCTTTATCAGTTAGCATCTAGAAAACAGATTTTGTTAACTGTGAACAGATTCAGAATCTCCCATATTTGCTCATATGTTCCTGTTTCCTGCTGACAGTGCCATCATAGTTTTTTAATAGATATGTTTGAGTAATCCTGATTAAGTGCTGCAGTGAAGTCTTACACAACTTGGCAAGGTGGGAACTGCACATGGAGATGCCTCCTGTTCACCTTCTGCCTCACTCTTTGCAGCCATTTGACTAAAGGACTGATTTACAGTCAACTCACAGTCACTGGTGTTGACATGTAAAGTGTAGGAAGACATGATGCGGTCTGTTATTTGAAGTCATGCTAATTTATGAGGGTGGGAACAACATAACCTTCTCCTTTGCAAAAGCAATCCTTGCGAGAGCCAGTTTCATGACAGTATTTAAAGGTTTTTATGGAACAGACTTGTTAGAGGGAGACATTAAATCATATTCAGAGCCAAGTGCCTGAGAAGAGCCAAAAACATTCATTTTTGCCTTTGATGATTTAATGTCTGCCTGGTGTTCATCATGTTTTATTGGGTTTATCTCACACTTATCTTACCACAACGGGTTGCATACAATATTTGGTGTACATCTCTAAAGTTACAATATTGGGTATTCGACAAGTTAATAAGACATAAAGTTCATCAACTAAAAACCAGAAATAGTAGCAACATGATAGGTATGCTTCATCCGTTACCTGACAAGAATACGTTTAAGAAGCTGCTGATCCCCTGAGGTGTAGCCTGGCCAGTCCTTCTGCAGCTCCTTATACAGGCTGTCCTTCAGAACAAATGTGCTGTCTCTACCGCTGAGCTGTCCAACCTGCAGACAAACACAAAAAGCCTGAGTCTTCAGCTTTCTTGATCTGATAAATGGAGCTGGATCTCCAAACTGTGTCACACAATGTGTACTGGTGGAACTGCTGAGAGTATTGAGCTGTCATAACTTATGGTAGGACAATTAAAATTATTTCCATAAGACATTTATGTTTACCTCCGTCAGTACAGAGTCCAACATATCTTTGTCTCCTCCCTCCAGTCCGTCCCTCTGCAGCCTCAGGATCAGTTCAGGCCTTCTGTATGGCCTCAGAGCCAACAGGTGCATTACTCTCTCCTTGACAGGTCTTGTGTGCACTACACCATCATTCTTCCTGTTTGATGGACAAGGACCCTTCTTTGGCTTTGACATGCTGATACCCCTCTTTATGTTACTGAGAAGGGAGTGGGAGGATTGTTTGGGTTTGGTCAGTTTAGCCAGAGCAGGAGCTGGAGCTCGTACAGTTACTTTCTTACCTGCAAGGCAGCAGAAAGTCTCATGTCATACACAGGTTTTTTACCCCCAAAGAAACCCACCTAACTCTGTGTTACAATCCTTAGTTTTCTCAATGCTTTGTGTCTAGATTGTAAATATGTATCAACCTTTGCTTTTTCGGGTGAGAGCAAGCAAAGAAGAAAAGGATTTACTCTTGTAACAGAAGCGGAAGACCTCATTTCACCTCATCAGAAACCCACAGTCAGCTTAGAAAGATGCAGACACACACACACACACACACACACACACGCACGCACACACGCACACACAGAGAGCTCAGTGAGCAAAGGCAGCTATCTAATTTAAGAAATAACCACAAAAGTCGCACTAGTCTGTTGTCGGTGAGGCAGTTTTTTTCCCTTCCAAGACTTCCTCTCAACTGACAGACTCATCAGAACTTGTATGTGTAACAAGATTAAGTCAAAGTCAAAGAATCTTTATTGGTCTCCATCGGGAGAAACATGTCTTGGACAGAGGATTTTGCTGCACCGACAACACAAACAGAAACACACCAATATCACTGAACAAGGTGTGGCGGGGGGCGGGGGATGGGAGGGGTAAGTTGTGTCTGTTTGCTGTATGTGCATTCACAGAA
The DNA here is from genome assembly GCA_036024015.1 of Craterocephalus amniculus. Classification (NCBI taxonomy): domain Eukaryota; kingdom Metazoa; phylum Chordata; class Actinopteri; order Atheriniformes; family Atherinidae; genus Craterocephalus; species Craterocephalus amniculus. Next base: position 25,439 of record JAVQJG010172204.1, read on the forward strand.
ATGATTCTGCTGATTCTGCTGACCGGGTGACTGAAACATCCGTAAAGAGGAAATAGTTTGGTGGTTGGATATGCAAAAGCAGTGGTGACAAAAAGAAAAACAAATGGTGTAATGTGCATGTAGGGCTGGTGAGTCCTAGTTCTAAGTTATACAATAGCAGATAGTGTGCCTCTCTGTGCATGCATGTGTGCTGTAAAGAATGTTTACCAAAAGCTAGAAGCATAAAAAAATCCCTGCAGGGGAAAACAAAGGAGACCTTTGTAATGTCACTGGTTACTACACATGTTGTCAAGGCAACCAATGCAACATGGCTGACTGTGTTTTCTGGATATTATCAGCAGAGTACAAAATTGTCTTCAGGCCAGGATTTTCCTTTCGCTGGAGTTATTTGTTGTATAACTGCACACGTGAGTGTTTTCTATACTTCTTACCCTGGGAGCGCCCTTGGTTTTTGATGACAATGACAACCCGGCTGTGTGAGTCTTCCTCGGCTTGGGCCATGCTCTGACGAGCCATATCGTACGAGTCATCTGTAGCGTTGACTGTCATCTTCTTCTGAATCACCCCGAGACATGACAGCTCCTCGGCAGCACTTAGAGGAGGAGGGAGGACAGAGATCTGACAAATTCTTCAGGACTCCTTCTTAACATATTCCTCATGGAAAGCGCTCTACTAGTTTACATGCATCAGAAGAACTGTTTTACTCTCAGTTTTCTGCTGGTGTTGGAAGATTTTCAGAATTATTAGTAAACCTTTCCCATCTCCTGACATTTATCAAATTCACTTCTTAGTTTTCCACAGCCTCCTTCTGCAGTATCTGACATTTAAATCCATAAAGATTTCCACTAGGGGTAGGAAAATGTATTCGAAAACTTGAATATCGGGATTTTAAAATGGACAAAATGGACAAATTTAAAATTGATTTTTTTTGTTGAAAATAAAATCTAATTTCGGGGTATTTTATTTCACAATTGTAAGGAATATTTCTTTTGTGTAAAAATGGAAAGATTTTTAAAACTTTTTTTAATTATTATTTTTATTCTCTATCTTTTTTTTAATCGTCTTGTCAAGCATTATAGCAGCAGAATGTTGGTCTGGCTACTGTGTTGTTTTTTCCTAACTGAAATTAAGATTTTTTAAAAAACTGCAAAAAAAAAAAAGGTTTTTTGTAAAATGTTTTGTTTTTCTCCACAATAATCTGCAATATCAAAGAATCACTGGAATCACAATTTGAACAAATTGAATCGGGAACCAAAAAAAATTCATAAAGGAATCGAATCGGGAGGAAAACATCATCCCAGCCCTAATATCCAACAGGGGATTTTCACAGTCATCGGAGGAACTTTAGGATTTACAACTCACACATACAGCCAGTTATCTAAATAAAAATCATGTAAGCATCACAAAATAAAATTACTGGAAACCACCTGCATACAGTCCTTCTGTATGCAACAGAGCCTTCTTCTCCGTTGTTTTTTTCTTCTTCATATATATATGTATATATTTTACTTTTTAACTTTTATTTTCAACTGTGGGGTATCTTTGAAAACAAAATCCGAACCTACTAAGAATTGTGTTTGATGATACTGTGTGGTGTTTTACCCCGTGCTGCGGTGCTTGACACAGTCAAAGCTTCCGTGTGGATTGTTACGGGCGACATTAGTCACGCCAAAGGTGAAAATCCTCACATCACCATTATTCTCAGAGCAAGGTATTGTGATTCTCTGTAATATGAGAAAAAAAGAATATATATTTAGACAGAGGCTTTACATCTTTTAAAAGTAGATAATGTATCAACAAAGTGAACTAATTGCTGCATTTCAGCAGTAAGGCCAGTTTTACTCACCCCTTTATTTTCATCAAAAGAAATGGTAGGATGGGAGGGCCAGTCCTGAAATGAGACAAAAAAGACAAGGGTGAGATCAAAGTTTCAAAACTGGGTGGTCAGGGGACTTTTTAAAAGAAAAAGGTCATTCTTGTCAGGAAAATATAAAGCTGCTCAAAGAGTGTCTTTTTATGATTGTTGTTGGCAGTGATTGCATTTAATGTGGTGGTAAAAAGCTTTATGCCAATTAAAACAACAGTGTATTTCATGTGCTGCATGTGCACCCAATACACAACACATCTGAGCAAAGTGAAGCTATTGAGTTATCAGAATTTAAGGGGTTAAAAGTTTCAGCCTGTGTGTCTTTATCTGCAGAGATGCTGATAAATAATCACGAGGCCTATGAGTTTATCTGAAAATATACATGCAGGATTGATTTAATCTCCGGCCTGTGCGTCTTTATGCGTCAGTATAGCTTTTAAGAGTTTCAATTTCATATCAGTGAGTTAGACTAACACGTTCTACAAGAATTTTTAAAGACCGGTGTTGGTTGGATAGTTTAACGTAAGCATGCTCACTGAATTCTGCACATTTACAATCCTCTGTATTTCTTCTTCTTTCCGAACATGTCTATATGTAACTTTCTCAACTGCTTGGAGACAGATCAACCATAAATGTGACTTAGGTAAATGTGAAATGTGCTGATGTCATTTCAGCAGACCACCTGATGTCCTGTTTGTGATGCTCAGCTGACAGCTGACTGTAATGTAGGTTACGGGTTTCATTTGCATACAGAGTGGGTAACTGAGATCAGAAAGCAAATGGGTCACTTTTGATGCGTACACAAACCACCAGGTAGGAACGCTCACTCAGAGCTGTCAAAGAAGCATGTTAAAACCAAATAGGAACAAGACTTTGGGGCGGTTTGGATTAGAGAATACCGACTGTAGATAGCTGAAAATCAGATTGGTACTTTCACTGTGATTATAAACTCTAAAATTCAGATTACTATCCCAGTTTATCTTTATTGAGTGCTTATCTTTTAACCAGATTTTCTATTTTTCCTTCTTTGGTCCAGTTCCATGGTGACAGCTGTAACTAGCCTTTCCTGAAGCTTATGCATCACATGCTCTTTGAACAGATTCACTTTGATCTTTAAAAGACAGCTCTGGCTGAGGTTATTGTGCTGTTCAAATACAGCAGCTTGTCACATAAGAGCACTTTGAAACATAGTAAAATAAAAGGCTGTTAGCTAACTTAGGGGGTGAATTAGCCGGCAGGAAAATGCACAAACAACAGAGCGGAGCGACGCGTTTGGAAGACGAGTGGAAAGTATGTGATGAGTAGACTGCAAGTGACCTTTTCATGGAGGGGATTTGTAAGTCCACCTGTTGATGAGCACACAGTGATGTGGCAGGCAGCAAAGTTTGAGTTTGTTTTTTCTGTATCCATGAACAGAGCCTGTTCTGAGCAGAAACACTAACTAAACAAAAAGAAACAATTATGAAAGGTGTTTTCCCCTCCTCTTTGGTCGTCATCATAGCAGCTTTACACTTAGGCAACAGACATGACTGGCTGGGGCAAATGTGGTTTTTCACCTTTCAACATAAAAAAAAGAAAAAGTGTGGCTGCAGTTTCTTCACTGAGGAGTTTCTCATCTGCATTACGAGGAATTACAGAATCAAGGAAGTGTGCATGACTGTTCTCTAGTCAAACTTCCTGCAGGTCTGATTCATTTATAAGTAAGTGGGTCAATGTTTGAATTTGACTGATCATTTCAATGGGCTTCCGATTGGTATTTTACCAGCTGCCATGTATGAAAAAGACTGGTTCCAACTCAGTAAAAAAACAAAAAAGGAAAAGATAGGAACACCATTCTCAAATGCTATCCAAATATACCCTCCTACTACTAGCCTTCACCCCCTACACACAGGCTTTCCTCCCTTCCTTTCTTCTGTCCTCGACTCCTCCGCCACCGATGATCATTCCTAATGCTGGACAGCAGCTTGTAAGAACTTGCCTAGCAGCTTGTTACAGGCTTCATGCCACACATGAGTGTTTCCGCGTTGTATTATGCAACCTGTATATCCATTTCATAGCAACAAGGGGGCTTACAGAAGAAATAACATGAGGGGAAGCTACTGGTGAACTTCGGCCGAAATACAAAGCACAAACCCGCCACTGGTGCCGCATTGCTTCGTTTTTTAGGTAAAAGCACGTTTGAAAAAGTGTAAAAACAAACTGAACTGTTACTGTACTGTTACTTATATTGAGTGATTACCTGAAGAGGGAAAAAAGAGCAAAATGACCCACCTTGCTGTTTTGAAAGGCACCAATGGCTCTTGCCGCGCTGTCAGTGAGTTTTACATGAAAAACGGTGACGTTACCGCCGGGGCTCAGTTTACCGCTGGACAGTCCGTAACACTGGTTCTCCTTCAGCGCCGACATTGCGCCGCAAATCTGCCCCCGTCAGGCTTATTCCCAACCAAACAAATGCGGTATAAATAAATAAACATTGGCCAGACGCTCCAGAGAAAGAGCTCCAAGGCTCCGTGTTGTTACCCCTCCGCCGCGCGCTATTCTGGAGTAGATCGCATTACGTCACCACGCATGAACTCAGAGGAGGTTTCATTGGCCAAGAGGCGTGAATAAAGCATGACGTAAGCTTACGTAACCACTTCTACTTTTCTATTTCCCCTCTCACAATGCTTCTGTCTCTCCTGCAAGGGAAACGGGGGAATCACAGCTTTGCGTTAAGTCCGGGTTTTATGTATATTACATATTATATATAAATATGATATAAATTTTAAAAAAGGCAGGTTTTATCCACATCATGGCGAATAAGTGAAGGTAGTCAAGAGAGGTGTTGGGACTTGTTGAACCAGACCGCAGTACCCAAGAAATATTCTTTCTGGGTTTAAAAGGTTGACATTCAACATTAAACGTTTATCTGGATTTTTATATCTATCATTATTAATATAATGTGAATTAAAAATCCAAGATTTCAACCCCATACTATTGTTTTTAACTTAGAGGTTTTTTAAAAGAATTTGTATATATGTATATGAATAATTCGCTATAGTTCTTTTTCTAATTGTATTGTTATGAACGTTGACATTTAAAATGCTCACTGAGGCATGGAGTGTATGAAATGTTGCTCTTGGGTATTTTTTTCTGACAGTCTGACCTCTGGGTGAACTTGCTGATGTCCACTCCTAGGAAGACTGCCAGACGTCTTGAATAGTTGCCATGACATCTATTCATTATGTTCCCACTGTAGAACGATGGACTCCAAACTATGTGCAAATAGTTTAGGCAGCAACAATGGCTCGTCTAGGATAATTTCCTTTCCGTCCCCATCAGATGCCAAGAGTTCGTTTTGAAGTTAGCTTTAAATTTGATTGCATGATGTACAAGCCCCTTCATTTTATTCTCTTTTTTCAGCTATTGTTTCACAATTGTTTTCTCTTTCTGCTATTTGAAAACCTTTTTAATAACTTGTTTATATATGATGTAATGAACTTTAATTTTTTTGTTTACAGGTCCTCTATTAATATGTCAAATGTACTCCTTATATTGTGTTTTCCTGCATTATTACATATTTATCATGTAAGATTGACAAATGCCAATGCAGGCTCCTTTTCCTCTTCATGTTGTTATAGATTGCATAGCTTAAACAAGACAGCAGATTAATAAGACAAACAAGTAATAACTGAGAACAATGGCTCTTTGCTATCCTAATATGTAAAGTGTGTGTGTGTAAATATTGGTAGCATACTAAAGTATTTAGTAAATGCCCTTATCAGAAACAATAGCTTATACCGGTAACTGTTAATTGGAGTTTAACTACAAGATGATATCTTTGCTGAGCCAGACTTGTAATCTGTAGTGTTTTTTCTTTCTTAGAAAAAAAGAGAAATGGTTTATTTGAACTGTTAGCTAATGCACCATTTCTCATTACAGGTGTTCTGCACACATTAATTTGACTCTCTTGTTTTTGACTTCTGAAGAGAATCCAGTATGGCTCAAAAATTTCGTGCCTCTTTTTTGAAGGTGATGACTCATGAATACACATCTTGTTCAGCTTTTTATAGACCTGCCACTTATTACTGGTAAGATACTGTGAATCATTTCTTGAATTTTGCCTAAAATGCACATGGGGGGGACTCTTATCTAATCTTCAAACCTTTTTGTAACACTGAAGTCTCTAATCATAATTGGCTGACTTCTGTACATGCTAAAAGCTGATTTGTTTGCTCAGACTAATTGCTGTTGTGCGTCACATTGGGTGTTTGGTGTTTGATAGAATGTTTTCTGGGGTCTATAATAGAGGCTGTTAGTCTATCTGCCTCCCCTTTTCCATTCAAGTCAAATTGAACAACCACTTATTGTTTTGTAAGGAACAAAGGCATTAAAACCAGAAATATGCAAAGGACAGAACAAGTACAGCACAAATTTTCAACCCAAACGAGCCACAGTGAGTTCCATGTGTTGGTGCATTGTGTGTTATATCCGTGTCTCCCTGCCTGTGTTTGAACACAGATGGTGGTCACAAGGCAGATGAGAGCTGTTCAAAGCTGACTCATATCAAAGGACCTCTGGCTCTTTGTAGTGCTGTGTTTGCAACAGGTGACATTTTGGACTAAAAAAATCATTTATGACTTTGAACACACGCCCTGAGCCAAACTTTCCCTCCAGCCAGCGGGTAAGGAGAGGACAGATCAGGACAGAGCAGCTACAGATTGAGGCTCTCACTCCATGCTCCTCACCCTGCTGCAGGACAGCTACACGTGGACGCGTCATTCAAAAACTGAGGCAGATATTTTCACGAGCTGAGGTAAATTAAAAATGTTCTCTTTGCAGCACGTCTGAATGAACTCATGCTGATTGTTTTCATCCTTTGTACAGGAGGATTAGATAAATAATCTCTGAAAAAGGAACTTCAAGGTGAGTGACGTTCAATGCGTGATGGAGATGAAGATGTTACACTGATGATGTATGTGATACACATTTTTAACCATCTAAAACACCATTAGCCATCATTAATTACATTTTAAACGGACCTTTGACTCGAGCATCTTATCTTTTATTTAATGTATTTTCATTGATACTGGAAATACTCTGTCAGGAGAACATCAACAGTGGCAGGTAAGACTTCCAATAGGCAGTAACAGCATCTTTCTCCTAAAATTATTAATTTAAGTGACACTATCCTTCACCACTTCAGAGATGGGAGACCCCCTGTCAGACTGTTCTCCGCTCATCAGTGCAGCCTCGGCTGGAAAGCTCCGTCTTGTCCGCTTGCTGGTGGACGGCGGGGCTGAGGTGAACGGTTGCAACCCCAGAGGAGAAACAGCTCTCCTGGCTGCCTGCAAGGCCCTGAGAGGCAAATCAGCTGGACCTGAGACTGTGAAACTCCTCACATACCTGCTGAGGAACAAGGTAAGCTTGTTGCAAACACCAGTTCTGCCGAGAAAAAACGCACTTAAACATAACCTGCTCTGCACTGAATGCAAGTTCAATAGCTTATTGATTTAGTTGCATTTTGTAACGCATAAAGAAATCTATACCAGCTATAAGAGTGGGATGCTTTTTAATGCATGATAAACAAGGTCCTGATATAAGTCCCATATCCACTTACCGATAGCTGGTTGAACATTTTGGCAGTCTGAAACAAAACACAGCATACTCTGAGGCATAAGTGCATTATGAAACAAACATAATCATCGTGTAGCCTCTCTCAAGGGCCGCAACACAAACACCCTCTATCCAGAACAGTTTTTATAAGAGGCAGTGAAGTGAATTCCACGTATTTGTGCTGAAGTTCAGGTGTTTAATCACACATCTGAACCTCCCACTGACTCCTTATTCACACTTGGATTATTGGCCATTTCGAAATGTAATTTTCTGTCCAAATCTATCTGTGTCTGTCACAATGATTAGGCAGATCCAAATATTCAAGACCGAGCTGGCTGCACGGCTCTGATGTATGCCTGCATGGAGCGAGCAGGGCTTCAGGTAGCATCCGTTCTCCTGGCTGCAGGAGCCGATCCCACCATGGAGGACTACTCCGGAGCCTCAGCTTTGGTCTATGCCATCAATGCACAGCACCAGCCCACAGTTCAGGTCAGTCAGGATGTGAACAGGGACATTTACTGAGAAAATTGAAGATGATGTCTGGAAAATGTGTGTGTTAAAATGCATATCTCCCTCTGAAATGTGGAAAAAAACATACAAATCTCTCAAAAAGCACATCATGAAAACAGTGAGAGTTTGAGGCAGACTGCTCAAATCCAATTAATACCGGCACTCATCCATCTCAGGTATTAATGGATGCCTGCCAGGCCAGGGGTCGTGACATCATCATTATTGCCACAAAGATGGGTGCGAATGGAGGCCTGGTGACGAGGCGTTACTTGAATATCCCCCCCTCTCCAGACACCTCGCCTGTGTCCTGCATGTCCCCGTCTGACATTGTCCTGAAGACGGGCTCGCCGAAATCGCCTCAGGGAGAAAACATCTTTAATTTCAGAGGAGCAAGTGAGTGATGATATTTTTTATTTTAAACCTGAGGGAATGACTATTCTTTGCATTTTTTTTGATATAGTAAATTACAAGTATCACACCCAGTATTAAATAACCATTTCACATAGTGCCAGTCTATCTCATGTCTATCTGTGCCATCATCAGCATGTCTGTATGCAGACAGCACCGCACTCCTGCATGTAGCAGATCAGCGCTTGACGAGTCTAGACAGATGATATCAAACGCTTGTGGTAGTAATCATTCACCTTCCGGCTCATTCCTGAGGAGAGACAATTAAAATGTGTTGCCGGGGTGAGGGGAGGCTGAGTCTAGACTGTGGTCAATGTGAAAGAAGCTTCACCTTTTGCACAGACCTGACGCCAAATATGCACCATATGAATTCAGTCAGATCATTGTCAAGTTGTGTAAGATGATTTACTGATTAACTTATAATCATTTACTTATGTGAACCATTATATATGCCTCATGAGTCATTAACCTGTAGTCATATAGCTGCAAAAACTTAGAATGCTTCTTTAGCTGGGAACGTTTGCTTTCTTGCGGCCATAATGCAATATTTAATTTTAGCAGGTGTTTGGATTTTGATTGGGTCGTTTTTTCTATGAAAGATCCATTTTCTTTTCCAGCCATTCTGTTGTAGATTTGCTTCTGCGTTTGGAGTTGCAAACCTTTTTGTATGACCCCTTTTCAGCCAAGCTTTAGCTGGCAGACAGATGGCCTCAAATGTGACTGCAGAATAATTTGGTAGACGAAGTTAACTAAGATTTCCATGTCCTCTGTTAGCAAAACCCCTTTCTTCCACCACTGTGCTTGACAACTGGTTTAAGGCATTTGTGCCAGATACATAAGTGTCATGAAACATGCAGTAAAACATTTAACTCGCTATCTGAGGCATGCAACTCTCTGGTATTTTCCCGTTTTTACAAACCCTGTGCTGATGTTCATTCCTGGGAAGATGGACCAACATCTAGCCAAATGTCTTAAACAATTTCCACGCGTGAATAATCTCTTACATTAAGAATGGCAGACTCGATATTGTTCGGAAAGGATCATAACCCTTTACACAGTGAAGGACAAATTTGTTTCTTTAAGAACATTGCTGATGTCTTTCCTTCCTTGGAATCGTGTTCATACAAACTTAGATGTCACTGAAGGGAAGAAACACGGAAATGTAAGCCTTTTTTTATATAAAACATTTTAATCAAACAAGGGTGCAGTCCCTTTCTACCATTAATATAAATAAATGTTTCCTTGTAGAGATGACAGTGTTTAGTTTAGCAGGACAAGTGAGATTTTAACCTATTAACTGTCTTTTTAACTTCTATCAGGCAAACATGGAAGTAGCATCAACAGCAGCAGCAGACATTCTTCCTCTGATCCCAGTCCACTGAGCCGGTGCAGCGCTTCAGCTCCAAGGAAGAGAGTATCATCTGAGCCTTGGCTCGCCATTCACAACCTGGCCTGTCTGAGCAGAGTTTATGAGGAGGGCATGAGGGAGAGGAGCCTGAAGGAAGAGGGAGACAGGCGGGATTTGAGCAAGAAGGCAGGAGGAAAAGAGGATGAAGGCGAAGAGCGACGTTTTCAGCAGTCCAAGGATGAGGAGAGGAAGGAAGGCCCGGCTCAAAGGAGGGATAATGTACGTGGAGGAGAGAATTACACCAGCTGCAGCAGGGATTTCTCTCTGTGGGATTCTCGGTGGGCTCTCTCGCTGACTGAGATGAGCTCCTCTCACGCAGAGCAGAGCTGTGCCGTCCAGAAGAGGACTCTGGCAGCAGGAGGGTCTGCAGTGGAGAAAAAGCTTCCAGTCTGTCCGACCAACTACATGCAGCTTCGCAGGAATACCCTCCCCTCTGTCAGAGTCGTCCCACCTCTACCTCACCTCCCTCCCTTACTGAACCAGTCAGACTCTCCCCATCAGGTATCAACTGATGTTTCACCTCGTAAATGCAGGAGCACTGCCTTTCTGCCTCATCCACCCGGTTCTTCTACCTCATCCTCTTCCTTGAAAGCAACAGCAAGACCCCCAGTGCTCCCTCCACTCACCCTCACCTCCTCCGCCACCTCCCTCCTTGCTCCTTCTTACACTGAAGGAAGCAGGAGGTCATTGCGTCGCCACTCCGCACAGCTGGAAGAAATCAGAGGAGCAAACCAGAGCCACGTTGACTTCTGAGAATTTATCCTCCCTAAAACCAAATCTTGAGTATTCTCAAAAGTGCTTTACTTCTTTACTGACCTCGAACGCAGCTCGAACAGCTTTGCTCAGCTTTTCATTCTTTATTCAAGCTCAGGAAGAAATGAAGTGAATGTTCATGGCAAAAGGAGTGAAGTCATTTTATTTGTTTTTAATATGTATCTACAACAAGGGGGACACAGGCAAAAAACGACTGACAAGTTGATGAAAATTAAAACCAAAAAAATAATAAAATACATTAATTATCAATGCAGATTTCCCACCTTTTTTCCAATAAGCAACTTTTTTTTTGTCGAAAGAAACTTTACAAGATAAAGGAACATACGAAGGAACCTCTTATTTTTACTACACAAGACATTAAGGATCTGGAACTACCCTAACATGAGATACAAAGCAACTCCCCAAGGACAGACTGCCTCATATTCAATACTGCTTTGTCATCAAGAGGAAAAATGAGGAACTAAACAGAAAAAGCTTTACTTTCAACCCCCCAGAAGTCCTCTTAACCCTCCCTAACCCCTGAATGTTACAGTATTATACATCAGCACGATAGAAATACAGAAATGATCAACGTTGTGACAGCTTTACTTACAGGACAAAAAGAGAAGTTGGACTGCATTTTTATACAACAGGATTTCAGAGTACAGGGGAGAAAACACGCTCCTGTGCTCTTTCCACATCTCAGCAACAAATTTGTCCATTATTCTTCCTGTTTGTTTTCTTTTTAAACTCTTGTGCCCCATTTCTAATCAGTTGTAAAAAATCCTTCATAGTAAAGCGTGTACTCTGGTCCCTGGTGTGTTGGATTGAGAGCCAGTGTCCTGTGTGCTCCGCTTTCCGTTTCAGTTGTGTCAAAAGAAGCTGATTTGCAAATTCTGTCAGAAATGGTGAAAATATTTTCCTTTTGCAACTTTTTTTTCTCTTTTGTCACTTAAAAACTTTCCAAAAAACAGAGGTGAAGGAGGGAGATCTGTGTTTAATATTAAGATGAGTTTGTGTGTGCCATCTACGTTATCCCCCATTCATCTGCAAATGGTTTCCTCCCTTGTCACTACTGGGATGCAGCGTAAAGCCTCACGTCTGTCTGTGATGAGGTGAAATAGCATATGTCTATAGCAGCTCCAGTTTCTCATTGTTATATTATTTCCGAGTAGGACTCGCCCTCTCTGAACAATTTCACACAATTGCCCATATCAGCACGTTTCTGATCAACTGTTAGGTTGTGATTTAAAATATCAAAACATGTCAATGATATCAAAATGCATTTTACAGTATTTACAAAAAAAGGAAAGAAAAAAATATTAAAACCAAAAAATGGAGTTGTACAAAAAAATCAAATCAGAGGAGGGGATGGTGTGTGACTGGGTGTCTGTGTGTGAATGCTGTCCGAATAAAGGGTGGAGGAAACTTAGGAGGGGGTGGGGGGTGGGAGGGTACACGCCACCTTTTACAGACCACAGAGCAATGCCTCGCTTGTTCCTCACCTGTTATTCTCCAACATGGAAACACTGAGGATCCAATCAGAAAATAGCCGGAAGTTCTTTCACCATTTAAAATAAAAAATAAAGAAGGATCACCGACTGTATGAGAGACAAAGTTCTGCAAGCCACAATGACAGACGTGGGAAAAACTTCAATAAAGCACACACACATCAGTGTGTTGGAAACTTATCTGCAGATTAAAAAAACGCTGCAGATAGACAGTAACACAGAATGAAGAGTGACCCAACTGGGAATAATGGGAGCAGCAAGTGTGTGTTTATGGGGGGAGTTGGGGGGCTCCAGCAACTTTGGGGCTTGAATGGAGTGATCTGGTGATGCCTGACAAGACACCACTGAGTGGATCTGTATATTTACACAGTTGCTACTAGTTCTGCAGTTGATATAAACCAGGGATAACACATTTTTTTTTAAAAAAGTAACAATGATTCGTAAGCAAATGAAAAGAACATAAATAAATAGAGCTGTGCATTTCACTGCAAGGAAGCTACGAAAGCAGGAGATGCTTCTGCTGGTGAACAGGAAGTTTTAAAATGTATCTTTTAAAATTCTTACCTTAGTGAACGTAAAAAAAAAAAAAAGTTATCAGTACCATGATGGACAGAATCTTACCTGCAGGGGGCAGTGTGCCAACACAAAGCCACATGTTCCACAGCAAATTATGTGTGACTTGCGTGCACGTGTGCTGTCTTCATTATAATAATGTGCACGTAAAAACAGAAATTACAACCTAATCTGAAAATGATCATACCAATATCATTAACAACAATAATACAATAATAAAAATAGCAATGATACAATACATACACAAAAAAAAGAAACAAAAAAAAAAGGGAAAACATGTTCACTGGTCATCACAACACCTCTGTTACAAATGTACACACATGGAAAACAATGTGGGTGGGTGGGGGGGGCAAAGGGGCCATTTAATCCGACCCGCCAATGAATCCGTCAGGAACAGCAACAAAAACAAATGAAAAAGGATGATTCAAAAAGAAAAATCCAACGTTGCGTTTGAGAAGCTTCCAGGCATCTGCGTCCATGAGGGAGGGCTGTGTTATCCAGTCTCCTCTCTCCCTCTCTCTCTCTCTACATGTCCTCCTTCGCCCGCTCATTGTCTAGACCCTGACAGGAAGCCAGAGAGGCTGGGGCCGGAGTCAGAGAGGAGGCTCTTCCTGCTGCTCTGTGACTGCTTCCTACTCACACCTGCAGCCATTTTGCATGCTCCAGGAGGGCCCGTCTTAATCAGAGTCCCAGCATGCTCCAGGGCGGTCCCGGAAGGCTGCGTGGCCGTCGAGTTCCCGGTTGCAAAGTGGCAAAGAGGGCGGCAGGTTGGGTGGGAGTGGATCCCAGTAGGGAAGAAGCAGGTAGAGGGTGTGTATGTGTGTGTGTGTGTAAGGAAGGGAGGTGGTCCAATCCCAGGTGGAGTACGGATTGAATTGAAGAAATAAAAAAAAAAGATTAAAATAAAGTAAAATAACTCAGGTGCAGGGACACAAAAAAATAGAAGGAAGAAACAAAAAACAAAAAGAGGGGAAAAAATAATAAAATCACACACTCATCGTCATGTTGGGTGAATACTGAAAAGAGAGAGAGGGAAGGGGGAGGAGGGCAGAGATGAGTGGATATGTCACTGACAACATTTAAACACCAGAGGGCGCTCACACCCAGGCCTGCAGAGCCAGAGGAAGCGCAGACATCAGGTTCAAGCCAGGCTTTAAAGACCCACTACATAACTTATATTACTTTCGCTGTGACCCGCCTCTAATCGACGGCTAATTCAGCATCCATCTTCCATCCTATATGTTCTGTCAGCCTCTCCACACAGTAAAAAAAACCTCTCTTTTCTCCACTCATCTTTTGCTCTTCTTTGGCTTTCCTTAGTTTCCTTTTCCTCTAACAATCTTCAAACGCTTCATTGCTGAAACCACTGGTGTGTGTTCAAAGCGACCGGTGTGTTTACATTTACATACTAGTATGCAACGCATGCGCAAAGTGAAACTCAGCAGACGGCACCCCAGAAGTAAATAGTGCTGTTTCTCAGCCCCTAAGCACTGCTGGGCTCTAGAAATGCACATAATAGATGTCACTGGTTGACAAGTTATATAGTGGGTCTTTACTACAACATTCTCAAGCAACCAGCACCGGGATTTATCTCATGGATGGCCAACTATCAAACCGGTTTTTAGATAGTCCATCAGTGCCTAAAGCTGGCTTTTCATTATGAAATTTACATGACAAATACAGATGTTTAGATTTTTGCTGATTTAAATGTCTTTTATTCACACAATCGGAGCCCAGCTGCTGATTACTAGAATCCAGTAATTGAAGCCTAGCTGTAAGTCCAGCCTGCACATCCGGTGGCTCTCCAGGAGGAGGGTAAGAGATCATCACAGATTTACATAATGTAAGGAACAGTACCCCCTCCACCTGTCGTGCCTATAAACACACAGCTTGGCATATACATATAAATATAGTCCTTTTCTTTAAATTAGATGAATTAATCCCCAATTATGTCACTAATTAGAGCTAATAAAGCTCTGTAGGTATTTATGGCAGTCAGCTGTGATCACATCAATGATACAGAGGGCACAGAATGAATATCAATGATTAGTAAGCGGTTACAATGCAAGCAGAACACAAGCTAGTAAACACTGTCTAAGCATTTTATGTGATAAACACGTTTTTTTTTTCTTTTAAAATTTACAGTGCTATGTCCCAACTTTAAAAGTATAATATCTTACTAATTCATTCAACTTTGGTTTTTGTGCTTAAACTAGTGTTCTTCAAACATCTGCTTGCTCCTTGTTACAGAAGATGTGACCTTGCATCTCGCTAGTTCTACTATGGGATAACATGGGTCTTGGTGTGATGCAAAGTGCATGATCATATTAGTAGCTCAGCACATGTGTGTCATCATAACTAATGAGGTAATAAAGTGTGCCGCATGTGCATGAAAAACTGAATGCTTGTTAATTGTGGGCATCATGCCTGTTCTTTAGTTTTTTTGCTACAGTGTGTCCACACTTTGTATGGCACCCTCTCATTGAGTTAATTCAGACTGGACCTCACTGTCACTAGATTAGGTTTCCACATAGTGATGTTTAGTTTAAGTCGGATTCCCTTAAATTGGTGGTGAAACAGGAATGTCCAAACCCATCAAAATCCCTAACTGTCACAACTCTTTTAGGGTCTCTAGGAAAAAAGGAAATTAGTGAAGTCCACAAAACTGAGGTGTTCGTTAAAAATCATCTACTCTCCATTGATAATGTCATAGACTGACCAACATGGCAGAAACAGAAGAATAACTAACTATCAGAAAAAGGGACAGAACACATTTTTCCAAGATATCCATATTGTCTGAGATCAATAAATAATTAGATGAACCCTCTGCTTGCATTCATCCACTGGTTTATGTCAGGAAAGCAAGGATAACTGTTAAGGGTCATGAGAGGTTATTAACACACTCTACTCACACTTTCACTTTGGAATGGGTTCAAGAAGTTGCCGCCCATTTCGCCGTCGTCTCTCGGCGTTCCAGGAGGGTTGTTCATGCCCCCCATGTTGTTAGGAGAGCTCTGGAGGAAACGAGCGGAAAACAAAATAATAATCAGCTTCTTATTGATTGAATTTTGGCGTTATCATTCTAGCACTCTTTGTATGGAAAATTTTATGTTAACTCACCTTTGGCAACCCATCCATATCCCCTGAACCTGAAGAAATAGTATTGATAAAAAAGGATTATTAAGTGGAATCAGATGCATACTGGTGCATATAACAAGCTGCAGCGATGTGTTTAAACCCACCTAGTGATCCATTCATGTGGTGCTGCTCCATGGCGCCCATAGCTCCCATCGGCCCGTCAGGCCCTGGTCCCATAGGGAACTGGTGAGAAATTGGGGAACAGCCTCTATGAATTTAGGGGCTGCCAAATATAAACTGGGGAAACTGAATTTCCCTATGGGACTAATAAAGTATTTTTCATTCCATTTCATTTCATGTAACTGATCTTTTAACTCCCTGGTTCATTTCTAGTCATTTCTTTCTGCGTCCAATATGTTCTTCTAATACTGAACTGGTGTCTACATGTGACTCCATCCTGTTTGTGTTGAGTTGTATTTATTTGAACAGTTTTAATCATTGGAACAATACCAATAAATGAATTAATCAGAAATTTTGGAAACTGAAAAAAGCCTGAAAGCTAAACCTTCGCAGTTACATGACTCACATTGGGTCTGTTCCCTCCAGGTCCAATAGGATTCATCATTGTGTAGATGTTTTCACTGGAGTTAGTTGAATCTAAAAGAAACACAAAACAAGAAAAATCTGTCACAAATGAGAGCGATGACGTAAAAGTGCGTCAAAGCTATGAAAATTAGAAAAAAGGGCTTTAAAACATGAGAACATTGGGAGGGGGATGGTGCTCGATGGTGAGAGGGGGTTGTCATGCTTGTTTAGTGAGGGGATGGAAAGGACATTTGTTTCTGAGACAAGTGTTAGTGCCAGGGACATAGTTAGGTGACGCACCACCTGGGCTGGGCATGATGGGAGTTCCAGGTGGACCTCCTCCGCCTGGAGGACCCTGAGAAACAACCAAAGGCAAAATTTGTAAATGATCTGCAAACATTTTATCGCGAATCCCAAAAAGTTTCGTTTTCATCGATTTTTTACTTACCACATAGTTCCCAGGAGATGAGGAGGAGTAGGCTATCTGCCAGAGGAAATACGACACATTTGAGAGTCATGAGCTGTTCAGACACACCAGTGAGCCACAGTGGTTACAAGAAAAAAAAACCAATAAAACTAACTGATGGGGGACAAATCTTTCTCAATCTTACAAATCTTTCTGAAATAATCTAAAACAGACAAACGTCCACATGGATGAAGTTATACTTTTAAAGTGCTGATGACACGATTTTGACATTTTTTGCCATGTTTTATAAACCAAAGAGTCAGTTAAAGGCATGCCTGCATAATGTTGTTTGAACCAATGAAGCCAATTCCAGCAACATCAGGGAAAATTTCACCCGACTGTGGCACTAAAGAGGAGGAAGGTGAATGTGACGTCAGCGGATGAACGCCTACCACAGCTTTGGGCTTTATTTACAGGAAGGTCAGCAGCCGGACAGTTTCTACTTTGTTTTACTTATAAACAGTTACATTGAGGTGACTCATTCAGAACAGCCATGGGAACCCTTGATAAGTCCAGAATTTGCTGCTTCACTGTGTCCTGCTCTTGACAAAAAATACTCTGTAGTCGTACTCAGAAAGACCACACTGGCAGCAGCTAAAATAAAAAGTAGTTGTTTTTTTTACATTAGAATGACCATGAGCAGTAGTTTTGACCGTTATCCTACATTTAAACTTCCAGTAAAACAGGGGTTGCTTAAATAGTCTGTTCGTAAAAGACAGAACAGGGCAGATAGACCTGAAATGATGGAGAACACACACAATAAGACAAAGGTTGGAGTCATGATGACAATCTGCACTATTTACTATGAGGCTGAAACAACTACTAAGGAGTCCAAGCAGCTCGGATCAGGTCTCCTCCACTTCAGCTATCACGGGAATCTAAAAATAAAAATCCTGTGTGGTCAACAGCCTGTGGCTGATATAGGAAGAATTTTCATATTTCCTCTGTTTTGTTCATGCTAAATATTAAAACTCATTTTAACAGAATGATTGTAGTTTTAGGGAAAGGCAGGGACCAGGCAGTCTTAAGGATTTTATTTGACAAAGTTATTGAACATACAAATGTCAAAACAAAATAACATCTTGGCTTCACCTTAACTGGAACTAGTTGATGATTCCATGACACAAACCAGTTCAAGATTAAATGTGCTGGAACCATCATTGATTTTGATTTTGATCATTTCCATCATGACAATGACAATGGCAGGCTGTCCACCTTGCTCACGTCACAAAATAGCAACAGGTTTTTGCTGCTGCCGGTGGAGAGCTCTGATCAAAGTTGGATATCCATGTGAGGACAAATTTGTTTAATTGCACAAAACTGACCATTTCGTCATAATGTATTATTATATTGCAAAATTACAGGAAGTTATATTTGTGTCACAAGCTCTTTAAAGTGCAAGGTTTGACTTTAGCTCAACTCTTATTATTTTACCCACTGCCTGTATAGTTTGTGTTCAGTGTGTTCATGTAAAGGTTTCTGACTCACAGAGTTGGCATTTGGCCCTGGCCATGGCCCCCTTCCTCCTGGACCCCTGTGGAAACAACAGATTGAAACAGGATATGAAAGCAAGAATTAATTTGATAAAGCATAGAAAATTAGGGAAGTAGTAGTAAGTAGAAGAGGCATCATTAACTTTAAAAACCTGATGAAAATTATAGACATGCTGCTGGAAGGTAAGGTTGCCACAAAGCAGATACTGGATTGAAATACCGCTTTTAGGTTAAGAAAATGCAAACTAATCTGCAACTTTCTTGAGTCTTTTTGAAAAAATACAAGTAAAGAAGCAAAGCAGGATAGAAACAGGACAAGAAGTTGGAAGAAAAGGAGTGACTGCTGGCTTCTAAAGCTATTGGTAAATTGCTGACAGGGAGTAAATGCAAGAGTTTCACTGGACTTACATGTTCATTCCTGGCATGGGACCACCCATGGAGTTGGGAGGAGGCCTCATGCCACCATAATTCTGAGAGAGACCAAATATGTAAAAATGTAAGAAAATACAAGTTACTTTGCAAAAAATAAAAATAAAATAAATTGCGGTAAAAACTAATTTATATTCAAAGTAAAATAGACTTGTAAATACAGAATGCAGAAACCCATTTGTAAGATCCAAGGTGAAAACAACTTTTATGCCCACTAGTTTGCAGAGTTGTCTTACCTGTGGGCCCATGGTCATTCCTCTGGGAGGATTAATTCTCATTGGTCCACCCATGTTAGGATGTCCTACAACAGCAGATCCCCAGAGTCAGACACCGATGGGCTACACAGTCACATTCATGTAAATCCACTTATGCTTCGACTCCTTAAAATCAGGAATTAAGACGTGCCACAGACGATGCTTCGACATAATCCCATTAGTTGTAACCCTCTTGGGCTCCTGAAGCTGTAATCTGCAGCTAAAATCACCACATACCCCTCTCCTGAGGCAGGCACAACCAGTCTAATAACATGGGAATCCATTTTTTACTAATTGTCAAACAGGTAAAAAATATATAAACCAAATGCAAAAATATCTCAGCTCATCTAAATCAGAAGGCGTCAGTAGTGTAAAAGTACCCTCACTCAAGATTGCGACTGTTGTCAGTTGGCTTACCTGGCGGTCTTGTTGGGTCCAAACTGTTTGGCAGGAGAGGCTGAGATCCTGGGATTCCTCCAGGAGGCTGAGAGGAGAGAAGACAAGGAAGCTCATAAAACTTAATAATACAACATGTCAACATGGGCTCAGACCCGCCCAGTTAACATAGAAGTGGTCCAAGTATTTAGTACCTGATTTGGCATTCGGAGTGAGGGGCGCGGTCCACCTGGATACCGCGGTGACATGAAAGGCTGCGGATAAGACACGGAAGAAAAGGGGAAGGAGGATGCAAGGAGGGGTAAGGAAAAGACAAAAAACACATTTCCATTATTTATAAATCCAAAAGCTCTTAAACAGGCGGCACTGAGGACACATAGATGGACACAGTGTGGCTGGAGAATGGAAGATGACACCAGTAAACTGCAAATGCAGCAACACAATAACTAAGTAACCAAAAAAACCCAAACAAACTGGTAAAGGTTTCAGTTGAATCAATCCGTTTTTACCACCAAGATGCACTCCAAGCTTGCATCAGTGAGTGTACAGGCAGTCCTCACACAGCTCCCTGCACCGCCTGACTGCTCTCACTGTAGTGTAAGCTGATTCGGCCTGTGGTCGGCCTGGCATAGTCGGAGACACCTCAGGCCAACAACACCTTTCAAAAAACCTTAGCGGAAGCATGTCCACACTCTCCCGCACACAAGACGGAAACCAGAAACCACAAGAATGAAGAGCTGAGCTGCCGCAGTTAAAGGCTAGTTTTACCTCCACAGTGGCATCTGTAGCTACCGTTCTGGATAAGAGCTGAAACACACCGTCATTTAGGATGAAAGTTCCTCAGGCTGAACGCGTATAAATATGTGCTTTTTTATTTGGAAGCCTTTGAAACTCACAGTTTTCTCCTTTATGTCGATCACTGATGTGTTTTGTACATACGTGTTTATGTTGCTTGTCCAGTGTTTTATTCATACGGTGCATGAACAAGTAAGCACGG
>JAVQJG010172206.1:0-36596 GCA_036024015.1 Craterocephalus amniculus
TTGACGGACGCAAATCCGTTTGCTCACTGTTAGTGGATCAGTTTGTACTTTTTTTTGCGTCAGCAATGACTTTGCACGAATTTTAGTACACGCTAACCTTTGATAGATATGGCCCTAAGGCAAGTGATGGTTTAGCTCTTTTCTCTGGAACTAACTAAAACCTCTCAAATATGTCAACCTTGCAATTGCTTAGTGAGGGCGGACTAGATTTCCATAACCTCAGAAAAATGGGCTAAGATGCACGGAGTGGCTTTGCATATGTATCTTATTGGTCTATTAAAAATGCATCCTCCATCTGGCAAGATACCGAGGCCTCACTGACTGAAATGCTTCTCTTAAATTTGCTTTTTTAAGAGAAGGTGAAATCAGTTAAAGGCTATTGCTGAAACCCAGTAACAATAAATACAGTTGCGGCTTGGAGGAAATTGAGGAGGATGGAAGGAAGATCAGGGTTAATGTCGACTTACAACGTTTATTAACAATCCTGACTTCCGACCAGGAATTCCAGATACAGGCTTCTTTGTTTGGAATTCAAAAGACATCTCGTTATTAAAAACGTCTTTGAAAATAAGATCCTTACGACCTTCGATCAGCTATCATAAAAATATGGTCTTTTGTAAATCAGCCTTTTTAGTCTCTTTAAGCTAGAGAAGTATGTTTTGATTTATTTGTCTTTTATATGATTAGGGGTCTTTGCTATCTGTCATATCTCTGCTATCTTGACCAGATCCTTTGGCTTTGTCTGAGGTGTTTAGGACACTGACATTGGATACATTGTGTATAATCTGGTGTTTTAATAGTTGTAATGTAATTTCTCTGTTGGTGTACTGTTTTTTTTTCAATTTTAACCCTTTTATGCATCGTGTCCACTACAGTAGACACCTATTTGACAGCTGTTTTCCAGTATATTCAGGGGTGGGGATGGAAAATTTGTAATTTTGCTGCTACAGGGGGCGTCAATAAGTCATGCAATACACTGTCACTTACTGTAGAAATATTTATCTACAGTATCTACATATATCGTAATAACCAAACTTTCCATTGTAATAAACAGAAACAGAAAACAATATAGCCACATTCTTTGTAGAATATTCATATTATAGAAATATGAAAATCACATTTAATTATTCATTTTGAATAGAATATTAAAATACTTTAAATAAATAAAATGTCAAATATGATTAAGAAATAAAAATGTATCACTGTATGTGTCTATGGAAGTAAATGGGCTATTTGCACAACTCTGCTACTTTCTGAACATAAGGCAGCTCCTTTGTTTCCTGTCTTTCATTAATGGACGAACTGTATAATCCAGGTGTGCCCGACCTCACTGCTCAGCAATGGCAAGACAAACCTTGAGTAATCAGTTCCACCATTAATGAAAGACAGGAAACAAGGAGCTCCATTAAGTTCAGGAAATAGTGGAGCTGTGTATAGAGCCCATTACTGTATGCAAACAACATGTGGCACTGTTTCTTAATTATTCATACATGAAAGGGTTAAAATTATTGAAAAAATAAATGTAAATAGACAACCTTTAACTATTTTTCTTCACATAAAGTTGCAACCTGTATGAACTCAACGTAGAGTTTCTTCAGTGTTAGGCATTGGTCCAAAATTCAACAAAGCACACATAAGGTTTTTTTTATTGCTCTCTAAGTATAGTAATTCATAAAACATATTTATGTATAATCACATGTGATTAAATTTGATTATTTCTTGAGTTTAGTTCTGCTAGCTGCAGTTAATCTGAGATAAGATCTTTCAAAATCTTACAGGCTTTAAGGTACGTTTAAAGGCTCATTTTAAAGGCAGAAAATACAGTTATAGTTTCTGCCAAGATTCCCCAACTTATGATGCCCAAACAGAATAATAATGAGTTAAATTATACGGTGTTTACTGAAAGATGCTTAAGAAATAAACCCTTAACAGAGTAAGATTCATAAATGATAGAGGTTTTCAATGAGATTTGAGCAACAGACCTCCTGCGTTCATGTTGGTGAATTACCAGTTAAAGCACCGTGGCTATGAAAACCAATTAAATGTAAGATATTAGGATAGTCTAGATGATTTCCTGAGAATTTGTCACAAAGCTCTTCTCGCAGAGGGTAACTGAAATTCATTCAGACCTGACAAGCATGGGCATCTGTCTGACCCAATAAAAATACATTTAACACGCTTATGATGCTGGTGGCAAAATTAATCACCACTTTCTCTGTAAAAGAAGACCTTCATTCAAACCATGAGGTAAATGCTGTAAGAAGGTTCTGGCTGGATATTTCGGGAAAGAACTGTTTTCTAACCAGGAGGACTGACGTACAAGAAAGCGATGACTGCTTTGCCGAGCTGTTTTTTTAAAAAACACGGGTGAAGTAGTTTTAGTGGAGTCATAATTGGCGTTTTGTGAAACTGACAGTTTTGACAGTCGAACACATGCTCTTTACAAAAGCTTCTTTCATGCGACGCTCAGCTTTCCGCTTTCAAAGTGAAAGTGTACTCATAGCTCAAGCTATATGAAAATAAGTCATTTACTTGTGGTATGGAGTCCCACACCTTGCACTATTACTTTCATGAACTCAAGCAGCTGTCCCTATGTTTAAAAATTCATACTAAGCCACAAAAAGCTTTTCAAGTAAAGAAAGACGCTTTAGGAGGTTTCAATGTTTGACGTCATCCCTTTAGAGCCGCAGATTGAAGCAAATCTAAAAAAAACTGCATAATATTCCCCCAAGGCCTTTTAGTCCGCACAAAGATGGATCATTGCACATTTTAGTGTGAGTAGCAAAAGTAATGCCTATCCTGTATAAAACATATGCTGAAACAGTCAAATCTGGTGTTGAAATGTCATCAAATGGGAAATTATTGTTTTTTTTTAATGCAGATTAAATTGGTGCGGTTTCATTAAAATTTCATTACAATCTCCCACAGCTCGCTTGAAATCTAACAGTTCCACTCTGGCACATGATCTCACTGTAATCAAACCTAGCTTGTATACTTAGCAACCATCAGAGTTAGTGGCAATAACAATGTTAAAATCATGGAAACCATGAAAGTCATCAGCATCCACAGAGCAGCCATCCTTAATTCATGAACATTCTTTAAATTCCCAAGGTAAAGGAAGTAAAAAAAAACAATGAAGTGTGTATTTTGCACCGAATACATTCCCAAAACCATGTTGTTTGAGTTTGTCCAAGGCTGAAGAAGTCATCCCATCAATAGACTGAAGACTTGGCACATCATTGATAAATTTTCATAGGACTTTATAACTTTACAACACTGCCTTGCAAGTATTTCTATTCTTATTCATTCACATAACAAGTAGCATTAAAAAGTATTTTAGCCTATAATATGGAATCTCTACCATAACCCTACTAAGTGCAAAATAATTATAAATACCATGATTGGCATCAAGCCTACTAAAATAAATTTCAGATTTTCTTTTGTAAAAGACGACAAGAAAGCCAAAAACACGATGGCCAAACTTACATAAGACTTTTAATTTTCCTTTAATCTGGATTAAAAGTTAAAGGGATACTGTGTAACTTTTTTGTTATAATCATGGGGGAAATGACAGGTTTAGGACCCCTAGTGGCCAAAAGTCACACAGTATCCCTTTAAATAAGCCTTTAAGAGATGAAAATGACCATGTAAACACTTTGAAAGTGAATGAATCAAATTTCTGAATCAAAGTTAATTCTGAAGTGGCTTGTTTAAACTTATTTTAATTCTAAATTAAATAATTCTTCCCTCTTCATCCTGCTTTAAATTAAATACCGTTATCCTGCGCATGCTTGTTCCCTTGTCCTGTCCTGGTGAGCCACATATTATGTACTGGCCGCCTGAAGCAAACATGGTACATAAGTATGTCGCTTTGGCCTTCTGTCCAGTCAGAACTATTCCCAACCCCCAGATGTAGAGCAAACCTAAATTCTGAATGATAATTTTCATGTGTATCAGAAAGAGAATACTTTTTTTCTTTTATACTGAATTATTAATTATAAAAAAACATCCTAAGATTAGGTTAATTAGTAATCATCTTCTTCTAAATTCCGACAAAAGGGAAGTTATTAACACATCAGAAACCTGTTGTAAACATGCAACACGTCATGAGGGCGTAGATGGGTTGACCTCCAGTACTACAGGAAGTGTTTTTGATCAGGACATGCTCTTAAACACAAGGCTGGCAATCATACACCAATGTTTGACAATCACTCTTGGGACTATAGGGAACGTTGGATTATATGTTGTTATTGTCTTTTCAAAGTGTAACACTGTTTTCATTGGGGTTTCTTTTCCAAAAAAGAACCTCAGTAGTGTATAGCTTATGGCTTCCCACACACACACAGCGAGGTTATGACCCCATGGACAGGCACAGGTCTCACACTGAAGCTGACAGCAGAATGAAGTCTCTGTGGTATTCTATACATGGGCCATATGAAGACTCACAGCAGGCAGCTTTTCATCACCTTTGGTTTTTGACGTTTGCTTGGTGCATGAGGCCCTCGCAGTGTCTCTAGGCTTGGCTGCTTTCACATACCGTACATGCTTAAGTCAGCCTTGCAGTGATGTATAAAACTCAGTCTTTTTGCTATGATGTGTTTGTTAATAACTTGGATTCTACAACACCTCAGTGTCAACCTGAGCTCATTCCATGTCTGGACCAAGATTTTGCTTTTGCTCTATAATTCTGTTGATGGAGGTGAAATCAGCTCTTTAGCCATCTGTAGCAGCAACAGCCAGAGACTTAGAGAAACTGAACCAAATAATTCGGAAGGTTAGCTCTGCAGCATAGCAGAACAATGTCCATCTGACTCACTCTGTTATTGGCTAGCTCATGTTGTAAAAGTCTGCTTAGTGCTCATCATAGTAAGGTTAACATTTAAAGGATGACAGGAGACTGGGATTAATCTGTCTCTGTTTGAAGATATAGTAGTCTACCGTTCTGGATACAATATTGTCTGAGTTACTGGCTCTGATTTCACAACATTTCTTTCTTTGTGTTAGACTAACATGGTATGTTTAGCAGCCACTGCAGGTGGATGACATTCCTACATTTCCTTAATTTAGCGGAAACATTTTCTCTTTCTCTTGCTGTTTCCTGAAATATCTGTATTTTCTGTTTTGCTGCAGACTTTCTAAAGTTGAAATGTTATGTTGTTTGCTAAGATGCTGTGTTTTCTAAAATGTCCTTTTTCTGAAATGCTATCTGCTTCCTTGTTGCCTTCTGCATTGTTTTGAATTTTGTGTATTTATCTGTTTCCGGAAATATTTTCATATTTTTTGATTTTGTCCTGGTATGAACACCCCAAGGTCACATTAAGATTAATCAAAACCCACATGCATCTCAGTCACACGTGTTCTATGGGTAAAAGTTTCTGGTTGGAAATTCTCTCATTTCAACCCAGGACTTTTAATAGCCGCATGAGCAGAGATATCTACACTAAGGCACCCCTTGAATGGGGTCATAGTCATGCAGTAATGATACAAAAGTATTTCTGAAAACATTTTTTACTTTAACCGCTGACAAGCCACACGCATGCTTAAGCACAACTTCAGGAGATGCTCAGACTCAGAGTCTTACAGACCATCAGTCAGTCATTCAGGCAAGCACACACCCGACCGAGTCATTCCACAAGTCAAATTTGCTGGTTAACTCCAAAAAGCCTTCTTGTTATCCTTGAGCAAATGGGCATCCTGCAAAGAAAAAAAAAGTCCAAGTTGGGTTCTGTAAAGTCAAATATAAAGGAATTTTATGGCCTGCCATTGGGTCCACATGCCAGGGGTAATTTAGGAAAGAACACACTTCTGCATGTGTATCCCTATGACTTTTTGATTGTAACAATTACATGTCCCTGGCTCTTGTTAAGGCTCCTGATGGTTTATAGTTTACGGCTGAGTACACAGGGTCAGATATTTTTTTCTCCTCGTTTATGGGGGGAACATTTAAGGCCGCCTCTGAGACCTAGCCGACGGGCTTCATGCCGCGGACCCCACACTGGAATATTTGTACCCTTAGCTTTTCGTCTCCCCTTTCCTCTCATGCTCCCTCTCTGCGTTTTGTCATGTCTCCTGCCAACTTGCTCAGCGTAGCTCCCTGAGAGTTATAAACCAGTGTTTGAACAAAAAACACTGGCATGCTATTGCACTTCTTCAAAGGAGGCTTTTCTGGCGTTGGAGACAGTACAGAGCTTAAGCTCATGTCTTGTTGGATATTCTCAAACACATTCTCAATTGACACACAAAGGAAGGGAGATGTGTGCACAGCAGTTGCAAGCGTCAGCATAGACACTTGGCGCAAGAGGCAGAAGCAACACCGGTTTGAAAAGTACGACTGTGAACGAAATTTACCATTACTTTATACCCGAGATGGCCTTGATAGCGAGCATTCCCATGGCTCTCATGAGTGCTGCTGTTCCCAGGGGTTTGCGCGCTCCATCCGCTCTAATGAGAGAACCTTCCAGGCTAGACATTGTGGGCTCTGGCTCCAGCCTCCAGCCCATGCTGTTCTCACCACAAAGAAACAAGCCAAGTTATTCACTGATTCCTTTCTGACAACCCTGGCCAAAAAGTCTCCAATCCCATCCTCCAACTGCCACCAGTCCTGATTTTCTTCCTCCCACTTAGACCTCATTTTTTTGTTTTCAGTTCATTTTCTGCACATTTATTCTATTTTCTGCTTCCAAGTGTGGTCAGAGTTATGATTAGGATTCAGAACATTCATACTCATCAACAATGCAAAGGGGAGACATTCGTCTTGGGTTATGCTAAGGAGAAGCTAACTGCACATTCAGACTCATGCAGGATTGCTGCTCTGATTGCCATGTTCAGCGAGTGTCAGTGTTTTGCGTGTGATATGTCGGGCTGACGCGAGAGAGGAAATAGCATCTGCAAAAGGGGGCGGCCAGTTGTCGGGGAGGAGGCCCATCTGTACAAACAGCATCTAGTTATGGGAGTTATTAATTACTGCAGGCCACCGACCAAACTTTTGCTCCAGCGTTTGTGTGAGTGCTGGGGGAAACATTAAACAAAGGGAAGATAGAGGAGAGAAAAGCTGGGCTGAGGTTGTCCGTGATGGTATGAAGCATATTCCCAAAGAGCCGCAGTAAGCAGCAACTTGACTCATAATCTGCGTTAAAAAAGAGGCATCACAAAGGCATTCGGAGCATTTTCTTCAGCGTGCTCTCTTTCTGCTACTCCTAAATTTGGAAGAAAGGAGTCGGTGGCTCTTTTTTAATACCTCCTTTTTGCTTTCAAGAATGTCTGCAATGCCTCCCAAGAATCCTGTCCTGTTGACTTTGGTTTGGGATAAAAGGTACAGCCTTCTCTGTTCTCAGTGCTGATCCGAAAGGTGATTAGGCTGGCCTCCACATGAGCCCCTGCATAGCCCAGCACGTTGACCCAGACAGATTATCCTACGTTTCTGTGTGCCGCTGATTGTTATTCAGGAGACCCAGGTGAGGAGACAGATGAGAGAGGGGCGGTTAAAAAGAACTTTGAAAACTTGATGAGAGAAAAAAAGAAAATATTTATTGTATTGAAGAACTTTATGAATCTTCACTTCAGTCATTCAGCTGGATTGAGAAGTGGTTTAACTTGAATACCTTACTGGACTTGAACTGAAGTAAATTAATATACCTTTAAGATGCTCTAAATGTACTTTTTTTTGAATTGGTGCTTGAAAACTGAATAGATGTCAAGTAAACTCAAAGATCCGTAAGTCAGTATTTTAAAAGAATACTCACTGTGCAGAGTTTATGTTCAGAGTCCAAAAATGTAACTTTAACACAATATAATCTGTTTTTATTTTTTCTTTTAAACTTACATGAAAATGAAAACCTCACCTAATAAAAGTAAAAAGCTTAAATTTTCTTTCTATATTTGATTTCAGGAATCCTGCAACAGATATCAATGATTGGACCCTTGTCTTTTATTTACTACCATGTCAGTCTTAAACTATTTTGCATGATGGAGCACAGATGGTAATATCGTGATTTTCTTACAGTGATATATTATCATATCTTTAATGTATTATAAAAGTGCTTAGGAAGAAAAAAAAACAGTATTTCAAGATTTCTTCAAATCTTTGATCTCACATACATGCACACTCTTCATGACTCCATGACATGAAGTAATGGTGGTGGTTTATAAAAGGTAAATTATGCTTCACCCTGCAAGTTATCTCCATATTTTGGGCTAGCTGTGATCATATAATCAGTAAATTGTACGGGTACGCATAACAGTGATTCTCCTGGAATTCTCCCTAAAAAACATCCATCTAGTTCTCTGTTCATCTTCTTTGCATGGTATCATGTTTTTTCTGAATTGAGGTGGAGTCAGATGGATAGGTAGTAGGCATATTTAATGAATACATTTACAGATATTTATGCTGCTGTCAACCACATGCTGACCCCAGAATCACGTAAAAAGATTTCATCATTTACTTCATGGGCCCTGCAGCTGAGCAGATGCAAAAACTGTGAATGTCTTTTACGCCTGAAGGGACTGCAGGTTATTTTTTCCTTTTAATCTCCAATTCCTGTTGTTAAACTGCATTCTAAGAATTGGCAATAATGTTTACAACTGATCTAAAGAAAATGAAGCTAAGGTAGGACAGTTGATATATGATAGATAATGGATGACATTTTTTATCAATTATTCATAGACAGCAAAAAAATACATGCATATCCTTTAAAAAAACACATCCTTCATGCCTGCCAGCTTATACTGTTTATGCAAGACTTTTGAAAAATGACCACTGTGTAAATTAGCCTAAATTCAAGTGTTTTGTTTTATATCCCCTGTACAACATGTGATATTTGAGATGCCATCGTGTTCCCTCATTACCTCAGTCTTCTATTCCTCTCCACACTGTAATTACCAGCTCCGTTTTCCCTGACACTCTCCCAAAAACTACCACCAGGAAGCTGGAAGTAAAGCTGCTATTTTGAAATGAAGACTATTTGCACAGAACCACATGCTCCCGCATGGGTGAGAGAAAATCGTGATAGGCTTGCATGTGCCAACAATAATATTGAGTTTAATGTAGATATCATTACATGCAAAATGAGTGAGAGAAATTCAAGGGCACCATCGTTTCCCATTAATCAGTTTTTCAAGGGTCCAATGATGGGATGTTTCCTTTAAGAAACCCAAACCCAGAGAGATATGGATGTGGCATAGTGTTTGAGCAAAACAATGAAAATGTTGTGTTGTGGGACAATATTTCACACCAAGTGTAGTGTGGTGTTTTTTTTTTTTTCAATCTGCTCTGCAAATCTTATCTCAAAAACATCTCCTGGGTTTAAAATAAAAAGATCAATAAGTTAAGCACCATGTTTGACTTCAAAATGTCCAACATATGATATTATTAATGTTGGTAATTGACACATTAAAGCAATTTGTGAACTTTTTTTATAAACTCATGCTAAAGCTTTTCTTGAAAAATAAATATCACCAAAGGTCAGGAGTGGGAAAAAGAAGTGAAAAACCTACTTATTCTAATTGGCGCTTGACTGAAGGACTGGGACGAAAGCAGGCCTCTGCTGCCCCATTTTGCTTTGGTTCTATCCAGCAGGACAAATTAGGGCCAAGTGCAGCAGGGGAGAAACAGGAGGAGGAAAGAGAGGCAGGGACATCTGAAGGTTCCACAAAATGAGCCAGAAAACTGACAAAGACTTGTTGGAGCTTATTAGAGAGGACATGCAGTTCCAGCGAGACACAGAGGAAAGTAAGAGGAGCAGGGCAAAGACCTGTGACTCATGCGTTTTGGAAAAAAAAACAAAGTGTTTCAATAGTTTCACAGGAGGTGATTGATTTTTTATACAAACCCAATTTTCATAAAGTTTTGGAGCTTTCTGAAAGAAAGCAAAAACTTAAATCTGTAACTTCTTAATACAGCTGATCCTTCATCTAACAGACACATGTCCAAACAAACGATCACTTTCATTGATTGGAGAGAGCTGTAACCATTCCAAAATCAACTAGGTGTGACACACAAAAAGAAGTTGAGAGGGAAGCAAAAAAAAGGATAAAGAAAGTACAAGTAAAGGCTTAGGCTAATTCATGGTATGGTTCTTTGCACCTTAACACTTAACACTAAAACCATGATAGGCTAAAAACAAATTGCAAAGAACTTTGGTCCCCCAGCATCTTTATGATATTTCATCCTGAAAAACCTCTGTGACTGACAGTTATGGACAGATGGACCAGTTCTTTGGACAGAGTTTATATTTTAGATGATGATTTTAGAAAACAGGTCCGAGTTTGGAAATTTTTCCTCTACCCTAAACCCATCCTACACCCAGGTCAGGCTCCGCCATCTGAGGGGTAAGGCCCTGATGTCAGTCCAGAGACTTGACCTGGGTTCTTCAGCCCCTGTTCAGCACAAACCTGTCAGACTTTCTACATGACTAGCAATCTGATTAACTTTCCTGTCTGCAGTCCAGGTCTATTTCCTACACACCACAATGACCAAACATTATTAAGCTGAAATAATGTATTCTACAGGAATAGAGAGATTCTTCTTGCAAATCTAAAACGGTTAGTCTCTTCAGCGTCCAAATGATCAAATGGATGGTTGTTGCACACTTTTGCGTCAGTCCCAACTTTCTTTGATTTGTTTTAGAGTCTAAATGAACTTGGTCAATCAAGACCCTGGAAATAATGTCCTTTATATGTCACTTATGGAAATATCATGCAAATTCACCTCAAATTAAAACTAAACAGTCACACAACTCAAATTCTTCTAATGTAAACCAAATTCATATTATCCAAAGTTAGTTTCTCCCTTATTATCAACAGTTCCTCAGTTCCTCTCCCCTCAGGTAATGTCAACCAAGGACACTGTCATTCTAATCTCACATCTGCTGTTTAACACTACCCAGTCTTTATTCCATCTGGTTCAGAATTCTGCTGCTTTCTTTTTCAGCAGAACCCTGTCACATGGCCATATCACCCCATCCCATTCAGCTACTCCCTGCACTGACTCCGGTTGTGTTCAAACTCCTCATCTACACTTTCAAAGACATCTATAACCTTGCCCCTCCGTATCTGTCTGATCTCATTTGCATTACCAGTCTGCTCCCTCAGATCCTCCTCCATCTGTGCCCTCTGCCTGCCTCAGCAGAGGTTTGAGTTGCTCAGCTCCCCAGCTTTGAAATTCTCTTCCGCCAGACATCCGTATCACTGATACTCTCCCTGTCTTCACATCCAGACTCAAACCCGCCTGTTTAAGATTGCCGACTCATTTTAACTACTGTACATTCAAATAGACCACCGTTTATCTCTTTTTATATTGATTTTAATCTTTTTTTTATTATTTGATGTTGTTGTAAATTGTCCTTGAGGGCCTTTAAATGCAACTTAAACTAGATTTCATATTTGTAATGTTTTTCTATTCAGTGGAAATGGAATTCATAGGTCTATTCATAGGTAGATGTGCTTTGGGTTTTACCACATCAACAGCCAAATTCTTGTCCAGCATTTCTAGTGTGTTCACATTGTGTGAATATTTCGCGGGAAAAAAGTATGTTCACAGTAGCAGCATTCAAAAAATACATATAAGTACATAAAAAGCACACACTGCCATGCACATACCGAGTGTATCAGGTGTATTTTAAGAATGATCTAATGAATTTAAACTGGATTTTAAAAGTCAGATGGTCACTGGTTGAACCAGAGAGTCCGGGATTAATGCCATTAATCAGACCAGTGTGCCTTAAATGTCCTAGGCAGGTTCTGAACTTTTAAATTGGTCTGCACAATCACATGGGATGGCAATCAGTTGAGAGAAGTTAAATGGTTTTGTAAAAGGGAGTTTTTTTTTTGGTTTTAAAAATTGCTGAGATCCATTTATGTGTAATGTCCCCCAGAATTTCAGACTATTCAACTGACTACATCCTTTTTGTTGAGAGAGCTCGGCTTATTTATTGATTAGTTTCTGCTTAGTCATGGACACATAAAACACCACAACTAAGCAGCAAATTTGAGCTGAATTCGGAAAGGTAACATTATGGTTAAGTTTCAGTCCCCAGATTAACAGTTAGTAAACCATACAAACAATACTTGGTTCATTTTATTTCCCTTGACCTATCTGACCAAATGATTTTGGCTACCTGGGACTTTCTGGCAGAGGATCTAATGAGCAAGGAAATTTTGCAACCAGAAGAAGCACAGCTGCTCCAACACTGCTACATGCACATGCTGCATGGAAAGAAAAGAAAAGACACCAGGTAATGCAGCTCCTCATAGAGGACAGGAGAAAGACGAACGAGGAAGAGGGAATTTGGAGACGGTGAGAGTGCCACGAGATACGATTAGGCCGGACCTTCCGTTTCTGATTTCTGTATTACAGGCGCTTGCGTCCAGACATTCCCTCCATGGAAGGAATGTCTTTCTAACCAGTTCCATGTGAATGATTTAGGAGGCAACCACAGGCCTTGGTTGGGTTGAAGGCTCAGCCTTTAAAAACACAACAAGGAAGAATAGAAAATGGAGAGCAGGAGGCTCAACAGGACACTGAATAAAAGCGCTGAAACAAGATGGTAAACGTACATAATATCAGAGAGGAGAGGAGGGATTTCACATGGAGCCTACATGAAAATGTATATTTGTACGGTTCATCGAATTTAATATTTATCAGTAGCTGCTTAAAATGAAGGCAGTGATGTGGCTTTATGATTCAAAGAAAAGCCAGGCTTATCCAGGACAGTGTGACTTAAGGTTTATAAGGCAATGAGAGTAGAAAAAAAATATTTGCTGGTCTTATGAATGTATGCTGGAAGATGAGATGTATTTTTACTTTTACTTTATAGATGTGTTAAATGGATACTGGATGAGGTAAGAGTGACCATATAAAGATGACCTGAAGGTCATGTCTTACATATGAAAATATTTTCTCTGATTTTTTGTTTTTCATCTCATGACTTTCTATCACAAAGAAATCTTGAGCAAACACAACAGCATTCTCAGACATTAAACATCACTATTAAGGTCCAGTATGCTGTTTCTGCTTAAGTTTGAGACTTAAATAAATACCCCCAATTGTGATAGTGACCATTTTATGCAATTTGACAGGAATTGCGCCATCAAGGAAATCATTACTGTATTTAAAAATGCTCTTTCCATGAGAAAGTGGCCGAGAAAGAGCTCAAGCCTGTCTGTCTCTCTCCAAGATATTTGGATTTTACAGTTCAGTCATGTCAATGTTGGATGCAAAGCACATACACTTGTTTGCTTTGGAGTTTTCATTGCATTTATCTGATTGCAACAATGTGAACAAACTGACATAGTATTAGTGGGAGTGGCTACAGTTACCAGCAGAACAAAAAGTAAAACAAAAATCAGCTCACAGATTCATTTGGCAAATAAGATAAGTCACAAATTCATAACCACTATTTCAAATTTACAGACACTGTTAACACCTATTTTTTTCCCATTTGTTTCCTAATATTCTTTCCTGAATTTATAGTATATATCCCTGTTTAGGTCTTTCCTCAAAAAGTACATGTGCAGCGAACAAAAGTCACAACTGCTTGTTTGATACAAGCAACGGGGTCTGAGCTCCAACAATAATGTTTATCCGGCTGTCTCAGGAAAGAAAAGACACGCCTGCCAGTTGCTGCTAGTCAAAGCAGGAAATGTGAGAAAATGTAGATGTCCTGCAAATATGCAGGCCTGCATCTCTTCCTCATAAACACTCCGAGGTGTGCAAACAGACCAGTCTCTAGAGGAGAGATAAGCTGTAGCACGAAGTCGGCAGCTGGCAGTTTTAAGTGTTTGGGGTGAGTTGCTTGGTCCTGGTGAGCATAAGGAAGCGTGCTATTTAAAAGGACAGAAGTGGACGAAAACATTCACCAGGCCTGATTCTTGATGTTTAAACCTATCAGGAGAAAAGGTGCTCTATACTGATTAAACTCAGTATGAAGCAGATTTGACTTTTTTTCTTTTTTCTTGTTGTTATTAAAAGAGGGATTCAGATAAATGCAATCCTCCGGAACTGTAATAGTATATCTTCTCCATCGGCCACTAAGCTGAGTCCCATTTCCTTTGGCTGCCTTTTCAATATATGTAGTAAATCAAATTCTAAGTATTGCAGAGAGCATACTGACAGTGCAGACTATTGTAAACAGTTCAATGAGGACTTTCAGGGGATCGACAGTCCATTTTCAACTTCTCAGCAAAGCAACCAAGTGTCATGCTGTTTTATTAAAGAACATGTGGAACATATGAATCTTCATTTTGTGTTTGGCTGCACTTTAAAAAAATCATCCTATTGGTGTTGTATTTCATATAAAGTAGCTTCTTAAAAATGCAACAAGAATGAAAATTACAACTTTAATTCCGGGCGAAGGATGGACATACTAAAACATTTGGTTTGTCAGGGGTAATAAATCTGAATTATAATTGTAGGTCAGTGATTCGATGCAAACTTGATTCTCCCACATTGGAGACACTGCAGCCAGTCCTCCGCACCATTAACTCATGCCTACTTCCTGCAATTGCACTGCATTTTATGAAAGGTATATGCAATATCTCAGTGTCAACGTGATTCCTGGGGATGTTGGGCTGCATTATAACATTACTGCATCTTAATTTCCTAGCAGAAGCTATACATTAAAAATAGATGTAACATTCAGCTTGGAAAATGAGGCCAGAAGCAGGGAAGCTTAAAACCTTAATTCCATCCAATGGATAGTCCAGGGGATGACTACTGTGGTTGCTGGAAGAGAAAAATGGATAAAATTATAGATAGAAGTCTATGAGAACATGCAGATTCCCACATGATCTTTTATCCCATAAACATTTTCTTAACATGTCTATGGTCTTGATCACTTATATTTTTCCCACCAGGACAGTCTTCTCGATTTGGGGACTTGTTGGGGAGGTTGCAACGTTTTCCTGCAGCAAGATAGCATACGAATCGAACCTTTGGAATAAAGTATTCACTCTTCGCCAGAGGCAATGCACCGTGAATTAATGTAGGTGAGACACATAACAAAGAAGAAAACTCAGCCTAACACGGAGCTGCATGAGATCCAAACATTTTTCCAACTCTTCCACATCTGACCGTGAGCCATTTCCCTCGAATCAAATGTGCTTGCACATTCACAAAACCCCACACAAAGTGGATTTTCTGACCAAATGGACAAGGATTCAAATCAAAAGGCTGTCATGGTTCATTTTAACATTAATGCTTTTAAAAGTTGAATACTAGGTCTGCTATGTCATTTTCGTGACAGGTTATGTTGTCTTGGTAATGTCAAGTTGTCATAATAAAGACATCTTAAACAATGTCAACTTTTCATCAACAGTGTTGTAATTTACCGATTGACACTTTACGACAACTGTTATAAGCATTCATTCATGTCCATGACAGTTGTCATGTCATGATTACGACAGCATCATGACAGTCTTATGCACACCCATTCAAGTAAAGTGTTACCCAGTAGAGTAGTATCCCCATGACTGACCACTTACTTATGACTTGAGATAGCAGTGAGATGGTGAAGATCGAAAAAATAAATACAAGGCTTAGATATGGCTGTCAACAAAGCAAGTGTTCCTGTCACAATGTTCATGTCCCTTTTCTGAAACATTCTCTTCCCTTTATCTTTCCATATGTAACTTTTCTTTTTATGTGCAGGACTCCCATGTCATCTAGTAGCACCGTCATTCAAAAAAATGATTAAGGTCCTAGTTTCCTCATTCATGGGTGGTCTTTGCTGCAGTTTTTCTGCCTTGGTGTTTGTACAGTTTGGAGTTCTTTGTTTTTCTGGCATGTCTCTCAATGCTAACCAAAGCCAGAGGCCTGCTGCCTGTTTTCTTTTGCATATCTACACATCTGCAGGATCCTGAGCAGAAACTGGGCAAAAAGCAGGAAAACAGATGGAGGGCGGAGAAGCAGAATGGCATAAAAAACACAAAAGCTCTTCCTTCAAAGTCAACGTGCCACTTTCTCCAGGAGACGCACGTGAGAGTCAGCGTTAGCACTGTTCCCCTCATGTAAACTGTGGTCTGTTGGCACAGATCTGGGCACTCATGCTGACAGCCTCGGTATTTATACTCCTCTTTGACAGCTTGTTTTGTGTAACATACACAGACCCATTTCCATCCTCTCTCCTCCCTGTCTTCTCAGGAACAGAGGAATAAGTCAGCTTAATGAATTTTGTATGTAAAAACAGTGTTTCCCCAAAGGGTGCATTATGGATCAAACAGTCACTCCATCACCAGCACTCACTGGTTAATTCTCCCATTCTGAACAAGGTCATATTGTTCATTATTTACACAGTCGGCATGATCAAAATGGAAAAATGATCCACTCTGACAGTTAATATTTCTAAATGTCTTGCTGAGAACCAAATTACTGTTATTCAAACCTTTCTCACAGATGTATTTATCATATTACCTTCTCAGAATTTCAAATTCAAGATGTGATGCTCACAGATTGTGTGTGACCTGACTTCATAGGCAGCGATTGCAAATTCTCCGTTTCCTTCTGTACGGAGGACGTTGGGTGGTGGACATGCGGAAACAGCTGTTTAGGAAGGAGGTTCCTGTGAGCATCAAGGTCAGGACACATTCACACAGCCAGACAGGAAACCAGGTGAGGCAGGACACTGGTGCACAGCATATAAACGTAGGCAGATGTGCATTTACAGGATACATCCTTGTATGTGAATGTACTTTTGTTTTAATACTCATAGACAAAATGCTTTTTTTCTTGGCTTTAATCGCACAGTATCAACAGGGAGGCCATAAAAGCTTCTCTATGATCAGTAAGTGGTTATGTTATTAAATGACTTGTTATAATAGGACTTACCTAACAGCAGTGGGTTAAAGGTAAAGACGCAAGGCATGTACAAAAATGAACTCAAAATCTACTTAGCATGAACACAGAGGATAAAGGTCAGAAAAAGGATTGCTGTCACTCAAAAGGTCCTAACCCCAGTCGTAGTAATGGGCAGTAATAAAAGCATAACATCCCTGGAGGTGACGGGGTTATTGTCACATGGGGGTGCAATTGGTCTCCAATGACATTTCATTGAACCTGAATCCAAATGTGCAATGCTTGAAATCTGACTCAACTAAATTGGATCTCTAATAAAGTATGGAATCATTTTCAAAAGGATTACAGGCACACTTGTCAGAAGGAATGTATCTTGCTAATTACACATTTCCTGTAGGAAACAAATCATTTACTTCGTATTTCATGAGTGAAATGAGAGATCCTTTAAAGGGTGTACTCTTGATCAAGAGATGGAGAGATTTTAGGTTCAGCACTTGGTGGCCTTTAGGGACCATCAGCTTTACATCTGACAGCTTTACAACCTTTTATAAACTATTTATGGGTATCATAGCTGACATTAGGTGAGAGCAAACTGAAACCTGAAACTTGTTGCTGGTCAGCCATGGAGTCAGTCATGAAATAGAATTGACCTAAAATGTGTGCCTTGGATTTTGGAGGAGCTATAGAGAAAATCCAAGCAGCAAGCACATGAAAACTGAACAAAGACATTTCCCAACCAAATGGCAGCTTTTAAAATAAAACAGTTTTGCAAAACAATTGCACCAACCACTGCTGATTAAAAATACCTAAAAAGACTACTAAATATTTGAAGAAAGTATATGTGCTTCATTTTTAAACTTTCTTTTCAATTAAAAACCAACAAAGCAACAACCGAATTATCAGGAGTTTAATATTAAGATTCCAGTCATTTGAGCCATGTTTAAAATTACACTGATAAACAAAAAAAATTACTGAACAATCATCTAGATTTTCAGGGCCCCGCAGGTTCTCCATTCGCATATATAATTCAGGCGCAGGTTCTCTGTTAGAAACATTTTCCAGCAATGGAAATAGTTTGGACTGACATCTTAGTAGAGGAAGCAAGACAATTCAAAAAGTTATTGAGGAATCTTTTGTTGATAGCATGTCAGGGTGATAAAGCATTAAACTAATCAACATTTCTTTTTGTAGTGATACCAGTTTTACTTGTAATTCGGTATGTTTCCTGAACATTGCTCATTATGATATGAGCAATTTAGTACTAATTAACGCAGAATTTACTCAATACACTACCAATAAAAAGACAGATAGAAGTAGAAGTTTGTGCGGTGACAGCATGAGACACTGCTACTGCTTCAGGTTTGGCACTAAAACTGCAAGATTGAATTCCAGTGGAAACATTCCAACAGGTCATTATTTTGTATCTTTAGATATAATCCATTCCTGTACTGCAGGAGGGACGGTCAAGGTAATGCTATTAATATCTGAAGGTAGATTTGTTTTCCAGTAACAAAAGGAAAGGCCATCTTTTGTACAGTACAAAAGAAAAAACAAACAACCATAAAAACATACACAGAAGGACAAAAGAAACTACTAAAACATGAGAAGTACGTACTCATCTAAGATTTGGATATACATAACCATAAAAAGAATAAAATGTCATTATAAAAAAACACAAGTGTAAATGTAACTGCAAGTACATTTGCCTACTAGGGACGTGCAATACAACTGATTTTCTTTCTAATCGAATACCAAGTAAAATTCAAGCCACTATTGGCAATACTGATCTGATATCGATATATTGTACGAAAACTTCATGTGTTGGCAAAATAACTTTCTAGGCAGCTGACACTGAGTGGAAATCAATTATGTATGAAAATATATAAAAATGCTCCAATAATCATATGTTTGTCAGCATGCAGGTATCAAATATTCACCAGTCTAATGAAATGAGAATGATTGATGTGATTATCTCTTTATTCTATCGATTAAATATTTTTCAGCTATATTTTAAGACTCCACATTGTCTGCTTTATTGAATAATTAATGACAGCCTCTGCAGCATCTGGACCTGTTGAACTGATCTCAGGGACACATATTACACAAAGATATCATCTGGCAGATATTTATTGCAGCATTAACTCATTTAATAGCCATATTTGTTATTTTACATAACAGAACAGGATGTCTTGGTCTTAAGAATGAGGGCGAGGCCAGTTGTTTGAACATCAACACAAAAACCTGAACTCAGCATCCAGAATTAAATTATTTCTACAACATTCATCATCAGCATTAACTGATGTCTTTTTCTGCAAGAATCTACAAAAAATAACCAAATGCCAAACTATATTGTCACCATGTACTGTACATTATTGTTGGGACGCAACTCTATCCTAAGTTTTCTATTTTGCCCCCTAGTGGAGTCCTCTGGTAATGAACATACACAACATTCATGGTACAGCTGGTTTTCTACATGTGAATGCAAGGGTAAAAAGCAAGTAAAGCACTTTCTACTGTTAGACAAGCATATGCAATACTGTCCAATCATTTGGTAAACACTTTTATCCAAATCGACTTACAATTGAATGCACCAGTAATACTGTACACCACAAGAAGAAAGGAGGATAAAGTGTCCCATCAAAATATGCTGCTGGGTCTGATTTGGGTATTCTGTCCTGCAGTTGAAATGGAGTGAAAAGTCATCCTAACCCAGCAAACTAGTTGTTTGCCTACACAGGTAATGATGTGAGCCCACTTATATATATATATAGTCTAAAACATGACAATTTCCTTTACAAAAACCTTTCTCACTTCCTGCAAGACTAGAAATCAAAGACCAGAAACCACTTGCCGTGGGTTTAAAAACGTCATGGCCACAGTGTCTTTGATGGATGCCTTTTTTCATGTGGCTCTCACAACCACCAGAGGCTGCATTTGAACATATCTATAGGTGTTTTGTGATCACATGAGCAAATGACCCACTGGGTCAATTTTTTTAGTCTTGAAAACAGGTCAGTTTTGCTTAAAATGCACCCTTTGTCAGCATTAACAACTACAAAGAGGAATGTAAAGTGAGAGCAGGCTCTCCTAACAGTTTACTTCCACAATCTTTTCTCCATGTTTATCCTCAATTTTCTTTCAAACCAGGAAGTCAGCCATGGTTACTTATCGTGTTTACTTAGCTTTTAATCAGAAGATCACAGCATGATTACCCTGTATTTCTTATCGCATTGCTTTTCAATAGACAAGAAATATGCATTTTGTGCTAGCATGCCAAGGAAACAGCTTTTATTGTTATCTTGCTGTATGAAACACTCTCATGATTACAACCTAAAGAACCAATTTCTTCAAATCGAAACCACATTGCAGTTGATGCTTTGTTGAAGTGACCAATCAGACAGACAGGTGTGACACAGGGAGAGAGTGCTAACCACTAAATAACCACCAAGAGCTTAACTTTGCTGACAGCTTATTAGATTTTGGCCAGATGATAACATACTAAAGCTTAAATGCTTTAATTAATGATAAGAAAACACTGTCAACCTGTTTGGCACATCATCGTGATTCAAATCAGTGTAAAGGAAATATAAATCACTGTGGATCTGTGGGGAAAAGGCCCAAGAATATGTCTATAATCTATTCTGATTATTGGGGTTTTACACAGCCTGCACCTGCACTCAAAACAGAAACTTTCCAAGATGGTTCCTCCAGTAAATATACCCTGTGATTATCACTGACAGGCACTGGCTTCATTAGCACTCATGTTTTGGAACTGCATAAGCATTGTTAATTGTTGAACTAAAATATTTTCTAAACTGGGGTAGTCTCATTTTTTTCTGTCTTGTTTTAACAGAAGCAGCTTTAACCAGATTCAGCTGTGTTCTACATGAAAGTAGTCTTAAAGGAAGCGAGCTTGTTAGCATGAAGACAGATTTCGTTCAACTGGAAACAGAGAAACCCACCGGCCCACTCGCAGTAATTTTGCAGAAAAATGTGATGAAGTACCTGCATTTGAAAGATATAAATTTTCACAGAGAAGAAAAGTGAATATGTTCCCAATAAGAGTGGTTTTCATGAGGCAGGCCTCAAACAGAATCAAAGGCAACCTGAGCAGAAGGACATAAAATGAAGTCCATGCATGAAATGTAATTCATCTGCAGTTTATTCACGTTGTGAAATTAAACATACACATTTTGACAAATTGCATAGTCAGGCTCGTGCAAACACGAAAGCCTGTTGACCCATGTGAATTTCTTCTTTAATCCAGCCTGTATGTTAAAACGCTGAAACATTGAGAAATGTCCTTTTTTCAGCTAAGAAACTAAGTAATGCAAAGTAATTGTGACTTTTATCAATCTGTTTTTGTGTCACTTTCCCACAACTAAAGAATCCCTAATCCTGTTGCTAGTGTGAGTAAAGCAAAATGCAGCTGTCATGATGAACATGATCTTTCTCAGGGTGGAACAATGATCCATGATCCAGCTCAACGGCTAAATGTTAGTGTGTCAACAACATGAGGCAGAAGAACAGAGTTGTAACTTTTTTTTAAAACCTGAAGTCCCTCAATTTGGTAGCGTTGAGAACAGCTGGTGCTAGACTGTGTAAAAATGGACATTTTGAAGACCTGTTTGTCCAAGAATCACAGAAACTATTATTTACACATCTCAACAAATCTCACAAGTAGCCTGTATCCTTTACTATGAGTCCAAACAAGTTTAAGTGGACCTAGTTTAGAAATACACTCATTTCGTTGTGGGTATGTAATTTTTTGGTAGAGACCTTGCGACCAGGGATGGGGCAGGAGAAGGATTATTATCTGCCATTTTTCCATGGGGTTTATGCTTAAAGGAGAACTTCACTTTTTTTTTACCTGGGGTCTGTTTTCATCTTTCCTCTCATACATGTGACTGATGGAGAAAGGAACGTTCAAAATCACTCCCGTATTTAGCCAGGCAGGCATGCAGCTAGCAGCACAGCTACTGGTAAGTATCGGGCAACCGATCCAGCGTAAGTTCACCCTATAAACGTGCTTGTTTTCCACGCCGAAGTGCTCTGGTAGGCTCAACAAGTGTCCGACAACATACTAGAGAGGAGAAATTAATGAAAGTATCTGTATTACCTTGCGATTGCTGTCATTTGGTGTCAGGAAGTGGAATGTCCCACCAGTGTTTTGATGCAAATTATCGCGCGATTCCGGGATAATCCCGATTTGGACACTGACAACTTGACACAGACACCAAAGTAAAACTAAACCTGAAGATCGGCAGCTAATACAGATACTTTCGTTCATTTCTCCTCTCTAGAACGTTGTCGGACACTTGTTGAGACTATCAGAGCACTTTAGTGTTGGGATAAAAGCATGTTTTTAGGGCGAACTTACACGGGAGCAGTTGCCCGATACTTATCATTAGCTGGGCTGCTAGCTGCCTGCCCGGCTAAATACTGTAGCTATCTTGGAAATTCCTTTCTCCATCACTCACAAGTATGAAAGGAAACTAGACCCCAGGTTAAAAAAAACGAAATTCTGTTCTAACTAAACCCATTTAAGACGAAACGTTTCAACTTGTGAAACAGTTTAACTCAAAAAAGAAGACTTTAGAGGGATTTTTTTTTCAGTAATTTGACATGAATTGTAGACGAACCAATCCATTGAAGGTAACATACCAACCCCTCCTTCCTACCAATAAAACATTTTTTATCCCTGTGGCAGCTGTCAACGTCATTACAGTATGTTGCAAGTATCTGCATCATTACATCACTACAAGAGTAGAAACATCCTCTGCGGTACATGGGTTGCTGCATCATAGAAAGGAAGATGATATAAAATGATGGCATGATGCATCGAATGCAATGCAAAACCCTGTTTTCTTTGCCTCGAATCCCTCTCATGAACATGTATGAGGATGTTGGGGAAAAAAAAAATATATTATTTAGTGTTTTAACTTGCGAAATGCACCTTTAAACTTGCCATGCCCAATTTTGTCCATTTGTTTGTCATTTTGTTAACATATATACAATATGACAAGACAATTAAGTCATGGTGGTGTGATGCAATTTTGTAGCATATAATCTTTTGATGAGACGACTTGTAGCCATAACCTGACATTACAAACCTGCATCCTCAGATTTCGCTACTCAAAAAAAAATCCTTGACACCCACGGATGAACTTTGGTCATCCTTGGAGCACAGTGCCAGCCCCTCATATCTAAGAGAGGTGGAGTTTTTGGATGTGCTGCCTAGAACCCCACACTCCGGCAGTCGACTTTATTTATTCTAACCTGATTGTTTGGGTTTGGGGATTCTGTTGCTCCTGCAGCGAAGGAAATTGTTCTGTTGCCTGCTGGTTCTGAAACAGAAAATGGTTTTTAAAATGATAACAAAACAAACCTAAATGACTCTCTTTCTCTTACTCTTTGTTTGTAAAAGATTGGCGTTCTCGGTGTCCTGTCAGGTCAGGCTAACCGAGAAATGTCTTTCATCAAGAGGTAGAAAGAAAATAGAATTTAAAATTGCTGAATAGCTAGTGGAGTGTAAGGGTTATCAGTCCAGCACACATCTCTGGGTGTGTTGTTTTTACTGTCTGCAGGCAAGTGTGAAAATGTAAATGGAGGGTTGGCAGGATATTGGTTAAGTTAGTGGACAGGGAAACCAGAGTTGCAAAGTGGGTTCTTGTTACTTGTAAGATCAATAAATGAAAGACACAGGGGAATCATGGATTAGGTATTTGGACCTTAAAAGAGTGTCTTAATATGATAGACGGCCTTTAAAGGTACAGTGTGTAACTAATTTGGCCTTTAATTTGGCTTTATGTACAAAAATCAAGTACGTATTTCATAAATTTGTATTTCATTTTAGTTTGATCATAATCATTTGTAGCT
This sequence comes from Craterocephalus amniculus, assembly GCA_036024015.1. Lineage (NCBI taxonomy): Eukaryota > Metazoa > Chordata > Actinopteri > Atheriniformes > Atherinidae > Craterocephalus > Craterocephalus amniculus. Next base: position 23,666 of record JAVQJG010172206.1, read on the forward strand.
TAGAATGAGTTATTTTCAAATACATAGGTGATAGTGTACACTACTAAACTTCCTCTTCCTCTCACTTCATCAGATCATCTCTGAGTCTACAGGCTAAAAAAAACAATTTCGCACAATGACATTAGCCATTAGTAGCTTGGTATCAGATACATGGAGGGCATGCTTGTAACTTGTCAACATAAATAAGGAAAAAGAGTTATATGGTTTTGTACCTCCTGACCTAACGGGACACTCCGACTTGTGTGATGTCAAAGCTTTTACATTTATTACTCTTGCGGCTTCGGTACTGGGATTTAAGTACTGTGTTAGTGGTAATTAGCACACCTCTAGATGGGATTAATTATTATTAACTCAAAGAACTGCTCGTTTTGGATTCTCTTCAGTGGGCGTTCAGATCATGCACGAATCCCACGTCCTTCCCTTTTGCTACAGCAGTGCAAATTCATGTGTGCGCACACAATGTAATGAAAGCTTTTCTGTTTGAGAGATGGCAGCGCTTTTGCACTCTGGAAACAATTACTAGGCAATAATCTTCACATTCTTTCATCTCACCACCAGCTCAGCTGATTAGGATATCCACTGGTACGCAAGGCAAACCTCAAGCACGCACACGCTTGCATTTTCCTGTTTCTGCCATAAAGCACAGTAAGTCCTCTCGTGCTTCTCTTTAGTTGCTTTCCTTCCACATGCACACACACACCTGACATCTGATTCTTGACTGATGATTAATAACCTTCAAAGTCTTTCAGCAGAGACCACCCAGGGTCAAAATAACCTGCCATATACAGAAGCTAAAAAAATACCATTCATTCGCCACTCTTCCATTTGCACATGGACCCCACCTTGTTTTTCTCTTGCCTGTTGATCAATAATGTGTGTGTACAGAGGAATAAGTTGGGAGCCTTTAAAATTGAAGTAAAACAAACTGTTTTTCTTCTCTTTTCCCCCCAGTCATCCCTTACCCAGTTCATCAGAGGGAAGAATTACCCCAGCTGTCCTCTAATCTCCATGGAGGGCTTTTTCCCAGGGTGGAAAACACTGTCATCCCTTTTTCTCTGCACTGTCCCCCTCCCTTTCCCCTTTTATCAGTGTCAAATGATTACTCAAGGGGAAACTGAACTCAGTAACAATATGCTTCAGGTGAGCCAGGGTGCATTTGGCAAAAAAAATGTCTCCTCCTCTACCTGCTCTATCCATTCCTCCTCCTCCGCTCTTGTGCCCTCGCATCACCCCACCTGCATTCTCCACCCTCTTGCCAGCTAAGCGCTGGTGCCCAAAACCCATTTTAGGGGAATTTCCCTGTTGAAATTTATATCAGTCAAATTAAAGAGTCCAGATTTTATCCAGATCATGTGAACATTCCAGTCTTTCCCTGCTTGCACATTAGCACCTTCAAAGCTTTTCCTCCCGTTTTGCTTTAAATCTTGTTTTCTTTTGGGTTCATCTTCTCCGTATAATCGTCTTTCCTTGTCAGTCTCTTTTTGCTCTCCTCGGCGGCCCTGTGCAGGCACAGCCTGGTAAATGCCAGGCATTCCTTTGTAAGGTTAGAACAGACAAAGGTAGACCACATCACATGCGAGAAAACAGCTCTTTTGAGTTGTCGTCCACGGGAAAGAGAGACTGGTAGCTAATACAAGAGGGACTTTAAAAGCAGCGGAGAAAAGCGTGAAAGCACCTGACCTATGCTGTTTTCATGTGAACTCTGACCTATGTTACTTGATATCGATAGCTTGTTTGAATAAAAGATTTCACTAAAGAAGCAAACTTTTAATCCAGTTTAGAGTCATGTCAGATCAAAACCTTGTAGCTTATTCTAGCCGTGCAGTTACCAGCATACAATGCTTTACTCAGTAAGTGACCACTTAGTGGAATAAACAAGATCATATTACAACCCAAAGCTTAATTCCATCAAACTCACAAACAACTCCACCCTACAACACACTCCAGTCATTCACACAACCTTCTTAAGGAAAAGACACAGTCATTGTACCCCCAAACAAACTCCACTCCACCCTAAACACACCACCTCTCAGGCGAACAAACCCCCATACGTCAAGGCATAGTGGCTCTATGTTAGGGTGTGGAGTAGGGCGGGGTGTATCTGTGACATTAGCCTGCCTTTCATGGCTTATTTTTGGAGCTTTTTCGACCAACTTCAATGGCAAATTGGGTCTGTGTGATGCAATGCATTGCTTTTCCAGTCAGTAAACTGCCTCTGTTTGTTTTTACTTTTACTAATGGAAGGGAGAGGAGGAGAAAAGGGCTTTTTAAAAAAAAAAAAAAAAAAAGAGAAAGAACCTTATGACAACCAGGTGTTTTTTCCCTTTTCTCAGGAATGTTTCACCTTGTAAAAGCAAGTGAGTGGGAGGGGATTTCTCTACCAAGCCGAAGTGAATGGCTTGGGGATTTTTCAAGGGGTGTGTGCTGACCAAAGGATATGAGTGAGCATAAATGTGTGTTGTGTGAGAGTATTAGAGCTGAGATTTTTGAGGAGCCAGCGGCTGAATTCTTCAGTGTAACTGTAGCATAGCCATGACTGGGAGAGGCGGAGGCTTTCTTGTGTTTTTTTTTCTGTGTGTGTGTGTGTGTGTGGCTTCACCAACCAATTTATTGCCTCACTGAGCTAAAGACAGCCTTTTCATATACGGTAAGGTGTGATCAACAACAGCAACTCACGCAGAAACACACACCTGGTGGATGTATGAATGGCAAGCCAGACTGCCACACAGGGCTCCTATTGATGACATCATTGCCAGGCATCTGGTCACTCCACCCTTTGCATGTTCACAGAGCCATTCAGTTGACCGCCACTGCACCATGGCTCTTTCACAGACATGACGCCTGCTGCTTATTTTTGAAAGATTATATAATTTAGCTGGCTCCAGTCCTGAACAAAATACGATTTTAGAAGCAATTCAGAACATTTTGATGGCTCAGAACAACAGTCAAGTTTATGACCTTCCAACGCGCGTCCCATAGTTTATTCCAACAATGTATGTTTAATCCCTTTCCTATATTTATGACTGCCGAATTTGCCAATAGATAGCAAGTAAAATGCTACCAATTTGCTGTAAATTTGGCCATTCAGACAGTCTTCAAACAGCAGGTCCAATTACATATTGAGACATTATCCAAACATGTCCTTGTTGAGACGTTGCCTGTAGTTCTCATGCAAGGAAAAGCTGTGTTCAGCCCAACTTTGGTTCTAATGGTTGGTAAATTATACAGTCTGTGGATGTTTATTACTCTTCCTGAGCAAAACATGACTGAGAGAAGTGCAGCAAGCCTGCCAGCTTTTGATAACTGGCTGGAACATGTGAGCTGATTGAAGGAATGAATCGGCGGGTGTTGCATAAGGCACACAACCTTTAATAAATCAGTACCAACTGGCGCAGCTTGATAATTATTTAAACTTTAAAATCACTGACTATCTGATCTTTGACCAAGCCAATAGCTTAGTCCCTGTTGGTCTTTCAGGAAAGGGCCCGGCCGGCGTTCCTCCAGCATGTCTAATCAGAGGTACAGAACAGCATACCCTTCAAGGTCTACTTGCGTTGCACAGGGCCAGTGAGCATACAGCCAATTAGACTCTGGATGCAGTGGCTGTAGTGGTACTTGTAGCCCTCTGCTTTCTTGGAAGGTACCCAATGACTGATAAAGAACAACTGCACTTTATCCAGGTTTAATTGAACAGCCTAAACATGGTCCCAAATTACCCATTTTGATGATAACTTACTCTCTTTCCCAACAAATGCTTGGTCTGTTCAATGGTCCAAGCAAATAATTGTGAGACTGTTTGATAGTTCTTTTTTATCAATAAAAAGAAGTGACGTAGTTGAAAAATGCTAAATTATATACAGTCATGTAAAAGTACACCCTTTTTTATTTCTAGGTTTTGAATAACGAGACATTATCAAAGAGAAATGGGATAGAACATCATTCGATCATTACCGGGTCAAATTTGATCAATGCAACCTCTGATGGACAACAACTGACACAAAGTGTATTTATTGAAGAAAATGAAAATGTAGCATGTGAAAGATTAAGTCCACCCTGAATACTTTCAGAAAATTCAAGAACATTTAAGCAATACTTTAGATTTTTGCACTTTGGTGTTCCTTTACAAAAGCTAAGTCGGCATTTGTCTTGCATCCTCTCTCTTTTCTGAGCTTTGTTTCACCAATGAAAGTCTGCCCAGAGTTGAATGCTCATAACTCTTGCTCTGTTCTTTTCTTTGTCTTGTTTCCTTCAATTATGTTCTTTTGTGTTTCTTTCCTGAATCAGTCATGTTGCCCATTCATAATGGCCAGTGTTTTACAGTACATCCACTAACTGGCCTGGGACATGGTGCTGTAAACCTAAATGCAGCTACTGGCCTGTATAATGAAGTCATAAAGTGCAGTTTCTCAGTCATGAGATTCTGCAGGTTTACGAAAACCCAAGGAATGAACATAAAAAATGTAAATGTGCCATGAAAATGAGTTTTAAGGTCGGAAACTTATGTACTGTTGCTTTAAGTAACAGCCAATTTCTGCAAATAAAAGCACCTGTATAACAGCAAAAGGGTTAGCTTGCTGGTCTGGGACATTCAGGTATGTGTTAACACAATGCCAAGGAGGAAAGATATCAGTAATAACCCTTAGAGAAGAAATAATTGTTTCCCATCAACCCTTATGGGAAGAATTATACACTCATTTCCAAATGATCTGGAGTCCGTCATTCTACAGTAAGAAAGATTCTGAAGTGAAACAATTTAGACAGTTGACAGTTTTCTCAGGGTTGGATGTCACAGGGAGATCAAGCAGTGCTCACAGAAACAGACAAAAAAACATGTTGCATGTCTCAGAGTCTAAAGTTTACATTTTAATTGATAAAGTTCATGACAACACTTTTAGAAACAGACTCAAGAAGCATGGCTTGTTGGGAAAGGGTACTGGACAAAGAACCACAAGACTTCTGATGAGATGAGACTGTAATGACTGTAATGCATAGTGCAAGCACTGGTGATAAGGAATCATCTACCAGTGTTTATATATATCAGCACAAACACTTTGCCATAAATCAATATTATCATACAGAAAATTATGACTTCAAGTAGAAAGAATGCTTTTTATTTATTTATTTTTCGTAAATGTCTTTATTTATTGTCTCTGATGTTAATTGCCTGCATGGGGGTTAGCTCCATTGCCTCACAGTAAAAATGTTCCTGGTTTTAGCCTTGGCTGTGGGTGTGAAGGGTTCAAACAGGCTTATCTGTGCGGAGAGTTCTCCGGAAATCCAGCATCCTCCTACAGTCTTACAGTTAAAAGGTACCCATGTTAGGATAATAGTTCACTCTGAAATTCTCCCTAGTTGTGAATGTGAGAGGTTGGCCGTAGACTGATGACCTTTCAAGGTTGAACTCTTGTTCTTGCCTAGTTGCTCCTGGGATAGGCACCAGATCGCCCTGCAATCCTGCAGTGGAATACGTGGGTATGATGGATGGATGGATGGATGACAGTTTGCAAAGTTTTAATTTCATCTGTTGAGCTGATTTCAAAGACACTTGTTAAAGACCAACCTGAGTTTTTGGAGGTGAATTTGAGAAGGACGGGAGAGAGGCAGAAGAGACGCCTCCGAGTTCCCCTTCTCCTCCTCTTTTCGAACCCTTCTCCTCATCCTACCCCACCCCTCTCTGGGCTTCTGCTACCCCACCCCATCCTGCTCACTCCCCTCCTTCCTCTCTGCAGCCAGCCACAGACACTTGTTTTTTTGTATGAAAGGGTGGGGGGGACCCAATGAACAATCCTTTCTGTCTTTCCAAAAATAAGCCAGTGGGAGAGGGATCGCTGTGTAAGTCAGGGAGATTGGAGTGGTGAGGTGCACTGCCCCTGGTTATAAGTCTTGGAAGTGAGAAGCGCATGCTGTTGGGACCTTCAGCACTCAGCTCCACATACTGTCCTGCTGCCTGCCTGCCTGCCTGACTAACCTGACTGACTGACAGACTGAGTTCCCCTTCACTGTTTTTTACTCCCTCTCCCTCTCTGTACTGCTCCCTTGCTCCTGCCCTCCTACTTTCCACCCTGGAGAGCGAGAGTGCACAGATTGGGAAGGTGCTCCTCAGACCTGCGCCTGGACAGCTTGAAGACGGCAAAGCGAGGATTTTCCCCTCTTCCCTCACTTTAATCCCCTCCCTTTACTTTCACCATCTCTTGCAGAAAAGCTCATGGATCGACTTTTTTAGGTTTTTTAATTTATTTTTTCCCCCTTTATTCTCTCCTTTTTTGTTGGAGGCATAGAAATTAAAACAGAAGAGAGACCACCTGAGAATATATGTTCTGTTTTTTGCTGCTTTTTATTTTTATTTTTGTAATATAATATATTTTCTTGCTCTTGTGAGCAGCACTGGACCAGTTTAAGGTGACTGCTCTTTGACTAGGAGGACACCTCTCTTCATTTTTGGCTGCATGTTTGCTGAATATCTGATGCAATTGCATCTCATGGGAGACTCGCTTGGCTGAAGCAAGGAGGGAAGTAGAAGAGAGAAACCCACCTGAAGCGCTCACCTATAGCTGCCCCTACTTGGTGCACTCCCCCACCCTACTTGTCAACCCGCCTGAGAAGATAAAGGTAAGCCCTGGCTCTGCTCGCATCCTCATGTCCTGCAATTTTTGTCCGCTTTATCAGAAAGAAACAGAAGGAGAGAAAATGTTTAACAAAGAATTCAAATTCACCATCAGAGTCATGAGACCTGAGTAATTCCCCTTAGCCCTAAGCTAGTGCACCGCATAACAACCTGTGGATTAGAAGGAACCGGCTCAGTTTGTTCACCGAACTTCTACAAGAACAAGATTTTGGATGACGCCCTTACTTTCTCTGTAATCATTGGGAACCTCTAGAAAGTGAAAGCATGGTTGGGGAGGTTGAATCCTGCTTTGTGAATGTAAATTCCACTTCTGGGGTTCGACTCTGACACATCTGTGCTCACACGTCTTGGATTCCTGTGATGATGTTGAAATGGGCGTGGCGTGTATCATGAGTGTGTATCTGGATAGGGCAGTGTGGTAGCAGGTTACGTACGACAACAGACACAACAGAAGTGCCCTCCTTGTGGATGGAGCTTGTGTTTTTATGTAACGCCATTGCCTCTACGGCATGCGCTGCAACTTATTTGATAGATTTGTCAATCATATTACAAGTGTACCAAGATAAAGAAAGATTGCACATGGACTATTTTCTTCTTTTCTTTGCTCCCCCCACCACCACCACCACCACCTCCTGTTGCTTCACTCTGTCCGTCCAGTGTGACGCCTCTGGCAAGCGACACTGCATTCCTCCAGTAACGACATCCCTCCATTGAAAACAGACTGAGGACAGATAGTTGTGACACTGTGTCCTCAGGTATCCCACGTGACAAACTCGGAGAGAGACTGGAAAGTAGGGAGAAAAAGGAACAAATTAGCGAGGGGGAGAGAAAGAGAAAGAGACGAAGAAAAGAGGAAAACGGGGGAATATTTGTGACAATGAAAAAAGAAAGATCCAAAATACAAAGATGGGTCCAAAATGATCACATGTGTTTCAGCGTGCTGGCAGCAGGCTTTCGGAGCAGAGAGTAAAAGCGTAGCAAACAGAGAGGGGGAGTCTGGAAAAGATAGTGGTCTGGAGTTCTGAAATCCAAAAACATTTGGCAGCATCCCTCTGTTTTGCTGGCTGGAAGAAAATTAAAATGCGTGTGTACCTGTGTGCGAGTGTGTGTGTGTGTCTATTGGTGCATGTGCAGCTCTTCTTGAACTTGGGTGACTTAGCTTCTGTCAGAATTGAGGTATGCAATCTTTAGGTTTGCAATGTACGCGCTAATATGTGACTTCTAAACGATGAGGAGGTGCAACATAAGCTGCCAGGTGTGGATGGCTACTAATGAGCTCCTCTTTGCTTTGATTATTCATCTTTGACATAAAAAGATCGATTGTTCTTTCCAGACTTTTTTTTTCTTTTAACAAATTCTGGCATATACTTGATGGCAACTTTTGCCCTGGAACCATGGTGACTGTGGACCACTGACTTTCACTGATTTGTGTCCTCCTCTGTGTGGCAGCTGGCCAATAAGTGGCTGACCTGTGGTTATAAAAAGCCTAAGTGTGCGCTTGTGTGAGCAGTGCATTATTTAACCACATATACCGGGCTCCATCCGCCTGCCCATTCAAGCCTCTGATACAAAGTGCCAAAGCGTGGCCGAGCATACACAAACAACAGTCACGCTTGATACACAGGGCATACTTTTCGCCTTGTGCAATGCAAACTATTACATGGCTTTAACACTCCACATAAACACACACGCAGATTTCAAACAGATGATCACACTCTCACTCTTTGAGGCTCTTATGCTACGGTGCTTTCACTTCATTAGTCAGAACATGATGAACTCAACCTTTAAGATTCCAGAACTTACCATCGGCTCACTTTTCTTCTTTGTTTGGGAAAATAACCCTTCTTCTGTAGAGGTAGGGGGGAAGGATTATTAGCTTATTAATCTTAATTAATCAGTGTAGGGAAGAAGTTCACTTGTGGTTTTTGAACAGCTGTTAGACACACTTTTTGTCACTGTCTCATTGGTTTGCGGTGCAGGTTGCAGTCTTTGGCCACAAGAGGGCAGAATAGCAGACAGTTCAAACAAACATTGTGTAAATAAGAGAGGTTGCATTCTGTTGCACAGATAAATGTGCAACAAAGAAGGATCAATTACAGTGGCTTTCCCTGTGTTACTACACTAACAACACACAATCCTCTCATAACACTACTAATGTTAAAGAAGGTTTCATGAAGACTTAGCATTGATCATCATTAATTCTCATCTCACTGTCAACAAGCTCTTTCCCCATTTACCACGGTTTTAAGTCCTGATAAAGGCCACTGGGCAGCTTAAAAAAACTCTTCTCTTCAATGTGGATGTATACTTACACAGTGGGCCAGCACATGTGCCTCTCTTATTTTCAGTGCTAGCAGGAAATGAAGGAGAATGCCACTCATTCTCAAGGAAAAGTTAACGCCCATCTATTCCTTTACAGTACTCAAGAACACACCACTATACACACACATTTTCACAAAAAAATGTCTCTCATCAGAGTCTTTTGTTTCATACGTATATAAAGAGGCGACGGAGTGAAAACTGGGCACTCCTGCTTTTAAGGCTATCGCTCCCAGTTTGTTTTTTATTAAGTGCTCCCTTTGACCGGAAGCTGCAATTACAGCCTCACACAAATGCTGTGCGTTCAAACACACTCTTCGGCACTTGTTAGAAGGAATGCTAACCGCTGCCGTTCATATACTGAGGAAGGAACTGCAGTGGAGGGCGGTCGAAACAGAATACAAGTCCTGGTCTTAATCAGAGCTTGGACCAAAACATTTGAGACTAATGGGCTGGATTTGTTTTTCGGCTAAAAGGGGAAAGAGAAAAAGAAAGAGAAAACAGAATACATAAACACATTTTTTACATGCAGATGCATAGAGACTTGCACATTTGCTTCCTTTTGCCTCAAGTGTTTACGCTCTCATAGCTTGTTTGCACACCATCAGTAGCCATCTTGGCCTAGGTACTCAGATAATATGTGGAAATCAGTCAACTGCAGGCTAAGACAGTGAATCTGCAGGAACACATGACCCTCAAGAATAGATGGGACAACATTTTATTAATCAGGCCACTTGTACCGCTTGCTTTGACTCAGCATGAGCCAGTGGATAAGAAGAAGAAGGAGGGTCTTCTGTAAATCAAAACCTTGAACGTGAGGATATCAAATGTGGAAGTTGCACTTTCTTGTTTTTCTCTGATTCTGATTTGAGTGCTTCCCTATATCTCAGTTTATCAACATCCCACTTGCTGTTTCATTCTCTCATAACTGTCTGGACGAGAGGAAGCTTTTCCACTGGGCTGGCAGCAGCACGGGGACGAGGAAAGACAGACAGGGAGAGTGAGCTGTGGGGAGGCTTGGCAGACGCCCCTTGTTATTTTTCCTCCGCCTCCCATTGACTCTGTCAGCACTTGGTTCACTCTGAGGAAAGCCAGCGAGCTCAGAATGGCTTGACAACGGCATCTATCAGAGGGGTCTTATCAAAACCACTTAACAAAATGAAACAGGAGGAAATTTGTGGTAAAGATAAAGCCGGCCATTAGTGCATTGTCACATTTTCCCCCTGTACAGTAACAATCCCCGTTGTCACAGGCTCTTTGATTCTTCTTGCATTTTCCTAATGGTCTCAGATCAAAACCTGAGCCAAACATTTCGTTTTGTCAGTGAGGCCTGAACTAAACACAGCAATGATACCATGAGCAACGCTTTCTGGAGTCTTTTCACTATTTTTCCAATGGTTCGACTAAGTTTTTCGGAACAGCAGCTTATGTTTTCAAACAGAATCCAACAGGAACAAACAGGGATAACAACGTCTGTACTCATCCAGGAACAGCGCTACTCCTTGTTAATGGGATGTGACATCTGCCATTCTGCCACTGAGACTGAGTTTTTCTTCAACTTCTTTCATTTTAAATCTGGATGCAAGAATATAGCAGTTTCCCCGCATCTCTGGGTAGGAGGACCCTCCTGCTGTGGTTTCAGTTTAAGGTGAAAAAATCGGAACCCATAACACCGAAGCCAAAGGAAGATAGTTTGGCCTGCAGCACATGTGTTTGTATGTTCAGGACAGTACAAATGAGCACATGTGTACAGTCCATGCAGGTAGGTTTATTTGCCTTCAGTTTTTGACTCTCCTACCTCATTGCCCCTCAGTTCAGTGTCTGGCAAGAGTTTTGTTTGGGGCCCTCGAAAGCAGAATGTCCGACCAGTTCTTTACAGGGTCAGCTCCTCAATATAAAACTCTTTTCATCATTTTACAAACTTCCCAAGCCAAGTGTTTATTTTTATTATTTCACTTCAGATGCATGATGGATATATCTCTCTCCGATGGATCAATAGTGAGTAAGAGGTTGGAAACAGCTCCTCTGAGACTATTAGAAAAGCTCCAGACTTTGTTATTGTTCAGTCTGAACTTGATTTAGACGTGTGCGTAGGTGTTCGTAAAAAGAGAAAAGAGACTGGGGTTATTGTGGTGTTATGATCCCCTAGGAGCAGGATAATAAAAAGCATTTTATTTCACAGAGACAGATTTTCTGGAGTAGGAAATGGTAGCTTATAGTGCCACATGCATCATATTGCTTACACACAGTGGAATTTTTCCCACTCTTCAGTAGCAGACAATAATTTCATATATCTGCTGTCAACTAAGTCTTGTTCCACGAATTACCTCAGAGTTAAATCTGTTACTTTTCATTTCTTTATACATCTAAAATCCTCATGAATGAGTCTGCTCCTGAGGAAAAAAACACAAGGAAATTAAATAAAGAACCATAAAAACCTTTCCAGGCCACTACAGTAAGGTTTTAGGTGCCAAGATGCTCAAATTTGTCAAGGTTAGCTTAGTTGAGGGTTGAATCAATAATATCAGGAGTAGCAATTGGTTTACATGATGGTCCACGAGGATCAGTTTAGTTGAGATTAGCAACATTTAGCTGGTCAGAGTCTGCTTTCACACTGCACTCCATCGAATTAACCCAACCATCTAAAGAATGTATTCCCCTCCTTACCTGAGGTGGCGCTACATCAGGAATTGATGAAAGAAGACCAGACAAACGTCAAACAAGAAAACTTGCTCATTTATTAGCTGATACAGGACAACTATTGCTTCCACCACGCAAGTTGTAGTATGCTGTCTGCATTCGGTTCTCTTGAAACAGCGGATGACCTATATTTTTTGGCAGACCAGAGTTTGCTTCTCTGATGTGCATCAGAGATTGGTTGCACATTTAAACTTCTCCAAATGAACCAGAGTTTCCAAGCTAAGAAACTAAGGTCCTGACTAAAGTATATGACCCTAGATGGTTCATTGGTGATCTTACAAGTGTAACAAACCACCTGATGTGCTTCTCTTAAAGTTAGTGAGAGGGATTTTGGGGATGATTTGTTGAGAAATATTAGGGTATTCATAGTTTGATTTAATCTGTGTACAATCCTGTTAAAGTAACAAGTGTTTTATTATCTCAGAACAAATGACACCCGTTCATAGACTGCCATGTTCGCTATTGCTTCTACAGTAGTTGAGAGCAGACAAAAAAACATTGACTCCAAGAAGACTTTATAAGTTTTTATAGATGCCGCACAACTAAATATTGGCAGATTCTTTCAGCAAGGCATCCTCTAAAGATGGCTAATTTGGCTTCCATCTTGCATTCTATCTCTTCTCTGACTTCTCTCGAGCCAGTAAGAGTCAGTTCGAATGTGACTCTTGTCTTGTCCCTTGCTCTGTTCCTGCCTTTCTTTCTTTTTCTTTAATCATCTTATAAGATCCTCTTGTGTTTCTGATGAATCAACCAGAGTGCAAGTTCAAACGTGCTGTGACTTTATCACAATGTGGGTCCGATCCTTTGGCTGACTGGTCAGCACACATGACTTTCACCTGGTAGGTTGTGGGGATCAATCCCCACCTTGGCCCCCCTTTGTCCTGCCACGTACTGATATCCATTTTCTGGTGTGTGATGCAGTGCCCTAAAGTGAAATGTTATGGTAAAATGCAGCATCCTGGGAAAAAAAAGTCATGAGGTGTGGTTTGTTACCTTAGAACCTCTACAGTGCAACAACAGCTCCGGTAATATACATCATATATGTTACTGTGACATCAAAATGACGCAGAATCGTAAGGTAAGTTTTAAAGGTGTCATAACCTGGTATTCTACATACACAATCCCCATGAAGTCATCCTCAAATTGATGTTTAGTATTTGTTAAAGTGAAAAAAGTGTACAAAAGTGGTTATTTCGACCCCAACTGACAAACTTCTCTTTTCTCGCGAGGGTAAGAACGAGATATTGATTCCACTCTCTGCGCGTTCATGTGTTGTTTTGATTATGT
>JAVQJG010172212.1:0-23101 GCA_036024015.1 Craterocephalus amniculus
CTCCCGATATCTCCGGCTACATGATGAACATCAAGAAAGTGTTCCAGAGTGTTAATCAGCATGACGGTGAGTACAAAATGAAGGCACATCATTCGGAGGGCGGAGTATTCCTTTAAGTGGAAGCTTTGCCAACATTTTCCCTGCAGTCCTTTGGTTGGCACCAGCTGCATCTGGATTTTCCACCCATCCTACCCATACTGGAAACTTGTGATATAGCTTCCATATGCTACCTTTAAATGCAGAAGCAGGACAGTCTGAATTCTGAATAGACAGCTGTATAGACTGCTCCTTGACTGATGCCTCTCCTACAGTAATCCCTCTTTTAGCAATTCTGTCAACACTACTTCATCTATTATTATCATATAATTCAGAATCTTCCACATCTGGATTTCAGTCCATCTATGATGGGATCACTTCCCACACCTCTGGCTGCCATGAGAGTTCACATGAGCATGCCCAGTGTGCTGCGGCTGTGTTTATAAATACTGCCTCTGACTGTGCAGTCGCTCTTATGTAGAACTGTGGGAAAGTTTTATTGCACTTGCAGAAATAAAAGCAGCTGTTATCAGCTCTCCAATAAAAACCTTATCACTGACCTGGCCCGGCTTCACCGTCTCCACTCTCATTTTTCTGTTTACTGTGTGTTAATGAGACTGGAGCAGTTCAGCATGGTGATATTGAACTATTAGCCACTGGCAGGATGATGCATCTAGGTTCAGTCAGATAGTTTTGAACAACAATCTTCTGCTTTTCTCTTTGTATTTGCTCATAAACACATTCACTGAAGAACATGTAAGCCCATCGTTTTTTTGACATAGTTCATTTTTAATCATATTGCAGGATTATACTTTTTCTTTTTTCATATTACTCTCTTATTAAAGAAATATGACAAATATTACCAGCAGTGGTGTTAAAATATCAGCATACTGTATCTGAATACAGTTTTTCTTATTGTTCTTTTAGGGACACAGACTATGGCTTTTTGCGTAAAAGAAATGAGCAAAAAATAGATACATGACTGGATTTTTTTTTAAAAAGTATAGATGATACTTTAATTGAATTTAAGATAAAAAAAGGTACAGCTCATGAAAAATAGAATAAGTGAAAACATTCACAGCCAGTCTTTTATTCATTTCAGATTTTTTTCTATTTTCAAAGAAGAGGCAACAAAATAAACCAGAAAGTTGCAGTTAAAGAGCAGGTGACTTTCATCCCAAGAATCTCAGACATAATCTTAAAATATGTGTCTAGGTCTGGAAAATCAATGCCAAAAGAAAATTAAAATGCACTTAGATTAATTATATCTGACTCCATGGAATATTTTGGATGATGTAGCTTTAAAATAAAATAATTATATGGAAAACTTTAAATTGTATAAGTTTAAGGTAGGCATGAATAGAATTTTTATAATGTAATTTAATCTTAAAAAATCAATCTTAATTAACCTTACAAGTAAATTAGCATATCAATGAACAAGGTCTTGGACTTGTTTAGCTACATAACAGATTTTCTTTCACAAGGTATTGATTGATAGTTTTTTACAGATATTTTGTTAAATTACATAAATTAAATATTATGTGTATATTTTGTATTATCTTTTGTTCTTAATACAAGTTTTTATTCAAAGCAACAAATTGTATAACTCAAGATCTGTGTTAGACAATTGGATTTAAAAACAAAAGCAAACATGTTTTGTTATAAGTAAGTTATAAGCTAAATTCATTGCTCATCTTTTCTCATGATCTGGATGGAAGTTTGGCGGTCCCTTAGAAAGAAAATCCATACTCCGTCCATCCCAGAGCAGCACATCAGCTCATCCTTAGCCCAGGCAACAGTCACAACAGTAAATGTAGAGAAACCTTATGACCACATGGTAGTTTCTGATGATATGCAAACTGAACAATGCTGCTGGACAGCACATGTCTGCCTGATTAAAGGAAACCCTGAAACCAGTGAAAGGATGTTGAAGCATAAGCGTGTCCCTTTGAGACCGTGCAGCAGTGTTAGACTATCAGCAGTGAACTTTAATCCTGACAGATTCAGATGCTGTCAGTTTGTCCCTGGTGTCACACAAGATAGAGCTTTTATCTTCATCACCTCTGCCACACTGACCTCAGAGAGCAGAAAAGCCCTGCAGTCATCATTATGTAGCATCAGCAAAAGCTCAACTCTGGACAGAAGTGGCATGGAGGGCTCGGTTGTCTAACATCTGGTTCAAAAGTTAAATTATTTGTAGAGTTCACACAAGCAAATAGATGGTGGTCAATAAACCAGGAAATGAAATTTAGTTCTTTATTGATTCATTCATTGTCATTTAAAACTCAAAAGGGTGCTGATTGGATAATATTTCTAAGTGTTTGCTTTGAAAATTAATTAACTAGTTAATTAGTTGATTAATCAATGTTTATTAATCACCAGGTTGAATGAAATACAGCAGAATTCTTTTTTTAAATATCCTGATAGAACCTTTTCTCTATATCCTCCACAAACCAGGCAGGTGACTGCGGGAGTGTGAAGAATGGATAGAAATAAACGCAGCGTTAGTTGGAAAAGCAAGAACCGATCAGCCACAAAAATTAAAATAAAATAATTTATCATTCACATCCCAAATACCAATAAAATCACAGATGGTGGTGCATTATCTGATACTTCAAGCCAAAAATGGTGGTTGTTCTCTTCCCCATGTGAACGGCACTGCAGGGTTATCTGAAAATCGTCCAAAACTGCTTTTGCATACGGATGAAAGGTGGAAATGCATCAAACTTTGCATTTCAAAATTGCTGCGTACATGCGGACATGACCTAAGAAAGTTTAGGAAAAACAACATGACATACTTAATACATAGCTCTGCTAAAGTCCTGGATGTCTGTAGGGTCAGGAATACTGTATGTTACGTAAAACCTCATTCATAGAGCAGTTTGGTCTATAAAACGGCAAAAAAAAGAAAATAAAAAATAGAAAAATATAGATTTTCACATTAATTAATACGAGTGAATCTAGAAATTCAAGAAACTTCTTTTTTAATAAATGAAAAAGTAGTTGTTTTAGATACAAAATCTATAAACGGCAAACTCCAATAGCTGGATGATTTTATGATAGAACGTGGGCTTAGATTGTAGGCATTTGGATCATTTGCCCTTTTAAAGCAGAATGAAAAAAAGGTCGAGAGCGTCTGCAGTAAAAATAAACCGAACAGCATCTGCTTTATAGTGGAAAGCAGTGTATAAACTTAAAACGGCCCCTGGAATATAGATGTTGGGAGGGCTCATTGTTTTCATTTTGGCTCGCACTTGAAGCAAATATGCCTGGAATGAGGTTTGATGGGCAGCGTGGGCAGCAGCTCATAGTTAGGAGGCCAAGAATGGCTGAGGTAATGGCACACTTTCATCTCATAGAGTAAACTGACACTGCACAACTCATTTACCCAACGCTGGTAGAAATAACGATAAAAATAGGGTTTATCACAGAGAAATTCTCTCAAATATCTCTGTTGATAGTTGTAGTAAACGCACACTTTCAGCCCGCTGTGTTATTAAAACAGCTCTAATCTTTGACCTTAAGCAACTTCACTGTCAACGCCATGAGTGCTTCTGAGAGCAGCCACCATCAGTTCAGCCTCTGTTCTCCTGCTGTCTGTAAACTCAGCGTGTCCATCTTTGATTACTTGATTACCCTGCATTCCTTTGATTCACGTCGGCTGTAAAATATGAATGTTCTTGACAAGCAGAGCAGAGTGGGAATGCTCTCTGAAACCTTTAATGCTGTTAATGGGGTAACAGTCTTTTTTTTTCTTTCAGCAGGGTCATTAAGAAAAATCTGATGATCTTAATCCTTCCAACAGCAGTCATATATGGATCAACATTTGGCAGCATCAGGTCATATTATAAGGGTTTACATCATGAAATGTGATGTTCTCATGTACTGATGTACACCAGACGGTATCTGAGGTGACTGCTGAGTGCTCTAGCACGGTTAGTGGGTGAGAGGTGTGAAATGCTTGTTTCTGCTGTGAAGGAATGGGGTCAGATGTGTAAACCAAGTGCAGGCTGCAGTGCTGGAGCTCCCTGTTTATCTGAGTGGGGATTGAACTATAACTGTAATTTCGCTGGATACTGTGATGTAACACACATTACAGGGTTCCAAACAAACCAAACCAGTGGAAAAAAAATTGTGCATCTATGTGTTGTTGTTCACTTATATATAATTGTGTTATATATTAGATACAGAATTTTAAGCTTTTGTGGTCTAGCAGCTGACTAGTTTTCCTCTCAAATAGGCTGAAATGCAAATAGTGTCTTTTTCCCCACATGAACTGGCATCTCAAGTATCTCAAATGATTAAACATTTTTTTTACTAATTCCAAAGTTTCATAGCAATGAAAAAGAATGCTCATAATATGCACATTATAACAAAACTAGTGATGTGAATAATTAACCTATAGAACAGGGAGGCATTACAGTATTTCACTCAACTGGACAATAAATAATCCACATTATGTGGGATGAAGCTAGCTGACCAGGTTTCCACGAGCGTGATTAGGGTTCACAAAAGAGCAAAACTTATGGGGGTGGAGTGTACGTATTAATAACGACATCATGACTAATTGATTATAATTGACTTGACTCATTACTTGACTATATGCTTTCCTCCCGATTCGATTCCTTTCTCATTTTTGTGTGCCTATTCAATTTGAATTGTGATTCTTGCAATTTTTTTGATATTGCCCATTTTTGTGATTTAATTTTAATGATTTTTTAGCCCCAGAACATGTGAAAAAATATCACATGCAAGTTGATTTTTAAGATATTATTCAGCAGGAATATATTTGAACCAGCCGAAAATGAAGCATTTAAATTTGGACAACACTACACAGCAGCCAGACAATCATTCTGCTGCTATGATAAGACAATAAGACAGGTTTAAAAAAGAAAAAGTTTTTTTTTTTACCAGAGATGTCGATTTTAAAATCATGAAACAAAAATCACGATATTCATGTGAATCGAGTCTTGTTCTCCCGCCCTTGACTAGTCCTTTTTAAGAAAATCACTTGAAATCCTATGTAATGTAAAATATACTCCCTGTTTTTATCTTTAGCCACGTGACATATGCTGTAATTTGTTATCTTTGTGCTGCTGAAAAAACCTGAAGAGTGTGGCAATGCACAACATAACTGCTGATTCGTGGCTGCTGTCTGCTCCTCTAAAAGGCTACCTTGTACTTAATGATTAGGGATGTATCGATTGCAGTTTTTGATCTTTTCAGAAGCCTGCTGATTCTGATTTTGGCTGATACACTTTTTTTTTTCCTAAACCCACGAGGAAAAAAGGGTCGATTTTACACGATTCCATTTAAATTCTTTTACAATTTTTTTTACAATATAATTAATTTTAGTTAATTTATGGCCAAATGAATTGTCTTTTTCTTATGTTTGCCTTTTTCTCCCTTGTTTAAATCTGTGACCTTCTATTGCCTGTTGTACTAATGGAACTTAACACTTGACTGAACAAACAATTATTGATATGGGTCGTCTGCATTGATTGCATTCATGAATTGCATGCATATCGATTTTCCTTGTTTCTACATCGATTGCCATTTAAACCATTTAAAACCGATTTTAAATTGATTTTCGAAGTATCGTTACATCCCTTGTCAGAATGTAGACAGTTGTGTGAATGATAAGATTGTTGTATGTAAGCATGTGAATGCAGCACGATCTGAATGCATGGATTAGGACATAGGAAATGTGATCACATGCATGAGAACAGACATGATGTAGCACATGGCATCGCCAGCTTTCTTCAGTATCATTATTAACTGTTTGTTTCATGTCAGAAGGTGTGTCCGATCTTTGACAGCAGCTGACCTCCACCCATGGTGCAGTGATGATGAAATCCTCACCTTACTTCTGCATTCTCATCACTCGCACATGCCAAGTAGTCTTCTTCATGTTATTTGTGTTTAGAAAAACAGCCTTTTCAGAGTAAATGTGCATCTCTGAATCAGGTTTCTGGATAATTTGGTTGCTCTCATGTCAGCAGGGAGGACTGGTAAAGGTGGATGATTCTTGTCTGACAGTCTGATTCTGGGTTTTGTTCCTGGAAAGGTTCTGGCAAACTCCGTTAAACAATCGTCCCTTCACAATTACACGTTCAAGACTCCTGGGAAACATGGGAAGCGGCAGCAGCTGCAGCATAACTGTTTCCCTCCTCCTCGTCTTCCTCCCACTCTTCATCTGCGTGGACTCGGATGACTCGGCTTGGGTGGGGATTTCATGTTGTTTTCAAGTGCCAAAGGGCGGTGCTTCACTCCGGCCTACTCTGCAGCAGGGAATGAAAATAATGTGGAAGAACAGAAAAGGCTCCACCACTCTGCTCTCATTTGACCTACAAGTCTTCAGACTCATTTATCTGAAACTACTAACCTTTATCTTGATTTATTTGGGTTTTTACACACCCACTAGTGTTCCTGAGGAAATAAGAAGTTATTTTGAACTCACTCGATGGGTTTGATGAGTTCTTGCACTTTAATCTCATTATAAATCGTATGAAGAAGTTAATGAATGAATTTCTTTGACATGCAAAGATTACATACCCTTGTACAATTTCTGTGGAAATTTATCAGAGAATAGCTTGAGGTCTTTTGTGGCTCTTGCAGATGAGGCTCTGTATTTTTCTCAGAAAGTAAATCTGCCTTTTCTTTTCTACAAAAAGCTTTCAGTTCCTGTAAATTATTGAGTTATTTTGCACAAGCTGCACGTTTGAGGTCTCCCCAAAGAGTCTCATCAAGAGGAAACCTCCGGAACCTCTATATTTTCCTGCTGTAGCCAATGACAGGTCGACTTACAACAGAGATATGCAGTTCGATCTTAAGAGGTCTGCAATCCAGCAGGTTTTCAATGTGTTCCTGCTACAATACACTGCATCAAATTAAATGGATGTGACAGTCAATCGGTTGCTGCGTAATGACTCATTAGTTTGGCTGAGCTGTGTTGGATCGGGGACACATGGAAACCCTGCTGGATTATGGAACTTGTAGGACCTAACTGAGTATCCCTGACCTCTAGCCTTGTGTTTTGGATCATTTATCATGTAGTAACATACAGATGTTCCATGTGTGCACCTATAGTATTCTCTGATAACATGCTGCCCTCATTTTGTCCTTATCTTCCTGTACTTCGTTGCTCAAACATCACTAAAACATCAGTGATCCATCCATGTGTTTCGCAGAAGGGATACTGAACTCTTAATCATTAGCCTTCATTTTTGTGGCCATAAAGTTGGATTTTAGTCTCATCAGTTCAGACGTTGTTGCAGAAGTTTAGATCTTTGTTGAACTTTGTGGTGACTCGACCACACAGCCTATTTTAATTTAAGAGCCTCCTTATTTTGCACCTTCGAACAAGCACAGCACTTTTTTACATACCGGCTCCTTATTAGTAATCATCCTCCTCCAGTGTGAAATTCTGGGTTTTCCTTTGTTCACCGTCAGACTCTCATCATTTGATTTCGACTCAGTTGCTATTTAAGGTGATCGAGTTAGTTGATTTCCTGCCTGCAGAGTTTGTTTCTTAGTTTAATGAGAAGGTCCTTTTTGTTACATCATCAGTTTTTCTTTTGCTTTAAAAGTTTGCATTTTGGCCCATTTTCGACCTCATCTCCTGGCTTTAGAGGAACTGTGCCAGGCTGTCTTACTGAAATCCACGCAGTTTGAAGGTGTGGTTTGCTCTCCTGAATTAATCCTATCCACCCCGATCAGCCCGTTTATTTCCAGCTCAGGTTAATTATAGACATCACGGTGGAGCAGCCGTCTCGTCATCAGGCTTTCCTGTTTCTGCACCTTTTAACGGCCTCTGAAACTCGAAGGGAATCAAACCGAGCAGGTTTCCTTGTTTTTGTTTTCACCTTTTGGAAAGGAAACTTTCTGCTGCCACAGGGAAAACTGAAACTGATTATTATGTATTCATCAGCAAACTCATGACAGACGCACGGCTCTCTTTGATGGCAACTTTCTTTTCGATTTACACGAACAGCTATGATATTCACCTTCCCTCTGACTCTCTCACACATGCTCAGTGTTTAGGGGTGTGTCTGGACGGGTGGGTTAATATTTCCAAACAGCTGCAACATAGCTGGAGTGTGATTCTCGCCATTAAATGCACCATGGTGATGCTCCAGCCCTCTACTGATCACTGATTGGTCCTTAAAATAATCTGATGACTAACGGCTGCAAAATGCCCTGAAAGAGCCACGTCTCAGGTCTGATCCTCTGTTTGCTTCTTGGTGGTGCAGCTCAGAGGTGGAAACAACATGGGCAGGTCTGTGCTGGTGTGGGTGTTGCTGCCGGCACTTTAAACCATATCCAGGGAGGCTTGTTTGTGCAACACATCCACACGTTTGAAGGGATGGTATTTTCTAGACACTTGTAAGCAGAGCGGTGGAATGTAGTCTGGCAATTGTAGCGCTGCTGAGATAGATTAGTGCTGTTTATACCATGTTTCAGACCCAGAATTAATGGTTCATGTGCTTTTCTGGTCCTTTTTTTATGAGTCTTGTGTAACAGAGGAGTGGCATTTTAAAAGCGGCTATGATTGGTCGGTTAGTCACCATGGTTTCCTGTTTGACTTTGCCAGTCTCTCTCAACTGGGTGGTTGTGGGTGGGGGTGGCTAGTGGTTTTGATGGACCCCCCGATAACGTTTCCTCACCTGGTACTTGGCCATTTTTCTAATTTATTTTCTTTTTCTTTTAACTGTTTTTACTTTGAGACAATGGTTTTAAAGGGAGACGATAGGGTGTGTTTTATAATGTGTTTAATGTAAAATGTTTATGTGAAGCACTTTGTATTGTTTTTATGCATGAAAAGTGCTATACAAATAAAGTTAGAATTTACCACTGAAGGAATTTTCTACAATATTTCTTCAGTCCATTGAGTTTTGCACAATTTCTTTATGTACAGCTCTCTAATGGCACCACCTCAGCCGAGGTCAAGGTCTTAAACTAAAACCCTTAAAACACTTTCGATTTTTGTCTTAGTCATCCTGCTGCAGATTTGCTGCTATATTTTTTAAGAAAGCTGATGGCCTCACATTTAACTCTACAATAATTTGGCCTACAGAGGAGCTCGTAGTCTACGTGCTGATGTGCTGAAATTTTTGTTTTTTTTAACATAATATGTTGTTGTGCATTACAACCAAACATCACCCTTTTGGTTTGGCCTGTCTCATTATTTTATTCTTATTTTTCCAATAAGACATACTATTTGAGTTTTTGTGTAATTTTACTGTCAAGAACTTCAACATTTAATATTCCAGCTGAGACTTGCAGAGTCTGAGAAGTTTTTTAAAAGTTTATATGAGCACCTGATGATCTGGCGTTGGGGTGAACTCGCTGGACCTTCCACTGCTGAGAAGATTGTCCACCTTCTTAAACGTTATCCACCTCCAGATAGTTTTTCTTCTGTATAATGTTGAACCATACAGTTTGGAAATGGCCTTTTGATGCACAGAAGCAGCAACCGCGTCTTCAAGGTGATTGCTGATGTCTTTCCTCCTGGGCAATGTGTTCTCTACCTCTTAATTGGCCTGGATTTGATAAACTACAACATGTTGTTTTTTGTCGTGTTCCTTTTACCTGAAGTTATGTTTCCTCATTACCTGCCTTCCATTAAAGATGAAATCAGATCAGAAAACTTATTTAAATATTTATTGTCCCGCTCCCCCATCTGTTTGTTTGTATCATTGATCTGTCATAATGAAACCAATAATGATTCAAATCATTTATTTTACAGCTCATTAGCAGTCCTAAGGTTCCCAGCACAGAAACCGATGTTACCAGAGTCTATATATCTGATTGGAGCCTCCATCTCAGACTCAGATGGTTATCAGCACCTCACTGAACTGCTGCATTCTCACCTTTGTGTTGTAAGTTGTATACAAACAGGGCGTTGCTCCTCTGGAAAGCTGAAGAATGAAGAGTTCTGGTGAGGTGGTACAAAGAATGAAAGACGGGTGGTGTGAAACTTGGATCCTTCCCAGCGCTGAAAGATGCAGAGTCATTGCAGCCTAATGCTCCCATTTCGCTGAGGAAATGAACCTATTTCCTTTCTTTGTCACGTTTTAAGTTTCATTTGTAGAGATTTACTTTACGTCTGACACAGTTTACCTCTTCCAGTCCGGTTTACACCGTGTAGACCTGTGCCCTGTTTGCAGAGTCCCACATGTAGTGTAACAGGTCTTCATGAGCCGCTCTGTGTTTATGTAGTTTCAGTCTACACATAATCTTATTTTCAGCAGACACTCTTTCACCCTTTTTTGTCCTGTTCACATTTTCTTCAGTTCTGTCCTGAGTTTGTTTTATGGGGTTTGTTTGGTTGCACATAGCAATTTACTTCCTGTAAATTACTGCCACATCGTCTTGCATTTTTTCTCTTTTCTTTTTGCCTGATCCCAAATCAGTTCTTATACTTTGACATCGGTTTATTCACAGAAAGTCCGGCATTGCATGGCCCGACCTTGTAAAAGCTGAAGCTGGATCGCAGCCCTGCCGTATGTGGTGCAGTCTCACCTCATGTTGAAACGTGAACAAACGTGCTCATCATGTCTTTACTTTGTTGCTGTGTGTCATCTCTTTGGCTCCTTTCATTGTTTTTTACACTCATTTGCTGCCCCATCAGCCTGTTGTCGGCAGTGCATGGAGATCAGAAAGAAGAGGAAGACCGTCATAAAAACTGACTGCAATTTTAATCCCTTGTGATGATGATGATGATGATCTTCATCAGTGACATCTGGTGTAGTACACCACCCATGATACTGTACATGAACAGTACATTATGTATTTCCTGGGTGGCCACATCCATCTTTCTCAGAAAGTAGCACTTTTTTGTTTCCTCAAGCAAAAAAGCTGGATTGTAAACATTGTGTCTCGTAATCTTTATGGCTTTAATATAAAATAGACAAAAATACTACTCAAAATCAAAGATGTTTTTGACCACGGTTGAAATGACTCCCTCTCTTCTTAGGTGTTTACATGTTGCTACATAGAAACCACAACCACAGTGTTACAGTACCACCCAGTGTCTTCCGTCTCGTGTTGATGCTTTTTCTTTATGCTACTCGACAAACTCAAATGTCCAAAAGCTCCAACAGTGATGGAAGCATGTTTTTATCTCTCATCTCTGAGATAAAGTGAACTATTTGCTCCTCTCATCTCAGGACGATTTCACACCAGGATAGTCTGGTTTTGATTGGTTGGGCTTCTCAGAAAGATTTCACACCTTGTGGTTTGAGTTCACACTGCATTTTACTCAAGAAGACAAAGCAAAAGCTCAGTTTGAAACTTTTCAGCCATCAACATTTTGCCCAGAAATATGACCTCTATAGCAAACATCTCTGTATATCTCTAATAATATTGTTGGAAAGTAAAATAAATCTTGTTGAAAATATCTTTGTCATTGTATCATGCTTGCATTTGTGTTGAATTTAAAGATGATAAACAAAACTTTTACAGTTTAAAATAAAAGTCCCATTATGTGGAAATTTGGTGTTGGAAGAATTTAAATATATTTTCAACACTCTCTGTGTAATGGAGTAATGCATCATCAGTGACGTTCTTTTTTTCTGTGTAAAGGTCCTGGATGTTTATCTGGTTAAATCTACATAAATGCAAAACACTAAAAAAGAGGAAGCGCTTGCAGAGACACAGTGTAGATCAGATGGCCTTCCTGGTCCACCTGACTTCAGCTTTTGTTTGAGCGGATCACGTTTACAACCCCCTTCCTGCCTTTTTGCTTCAGCACAGCCGCTCCAGGGTTTCTGCAGAATCATCTGTGTGTTTGTTATGTAACAGGTGTGTTTGATTGGACTCCAGCCCTCGGCTGCAGCTGTGATGCTGCTGCACAGACAGCTTGTCGCGCTCTGTCGGCGTGATGAGCTCATCTCTGTCGGCTCAGGTAGTCGGCACGCTCTGGGCAATGGAGTTTGTGTCCTTCGTGAATGATAGCTGTGGGGTAAAATGCTTGAGATTTAGGGTGGAAATAAGGCGAGCGAGAGAATATGTTTATGTCCAGAAGTATTCCCCATGGGGGAAAGAGGACAAATTGTCATGACTCTCAAACATGAGATTTAGTCAGCACTGGGAAATATTCGCTCTCTAGTGGATTACCTTACATTTCCTGTTTCCCTCAGCATGAAATCAAATCCTTTCTGTAGCAATTTAACTTCTCTTTACAGGGTCAAACCTTCAGTTTTTACATCAAAACTGACTGACAACTTTACAGCTGCGTTTACTTTTGGGAAGCCAGTTTGTGTGTGTGGATGTTTGTGGTCCTTTAAAAGCATTACCTGCATTAGTGTTATCTGTGTGTCCGCTTTCTGTGCCAGCAGAGCTGGCATGAACCGTGAGGAAAAGAATTGGATGTAAGATAAGACGAAAACAAAGGAGTGAGTTTGTATTGATCTGTAGTAATTAGGCTTTACAAAAAGGCCACTGTAATCACAGGGAAGCAGTTTGTTGAATAATTAAACAGAGTGGACTTGCCAGGTGTGTGCTTTAATGTCTACGCTGCCTTTTCTGGTATAAATTAGTATCAAATTTTAAAAACAGTTTTGCTGTTCAAGTGATCAACTGTTTTAAAAAATAAAGTAGATTGTAATTATTTTAATTGTATTATAATGTATTTATTAAATTCATAACTTTTAATATTTTTAAAAGTTGTGATTGAAGCAACAAAAGTTTGTAAATGCTACAGATTTTACATTATTTTAATGGGGAAATCATAATTTCTAACTGGAATTGGTTGAATTTTAATGGATTTTAATTGTAATAATAAAAATAAATGAATAAGAGTCTAGTGCATCACATAGAGGTTGAGTCATCTGGGGGTAAAGATGATGAGTTTGTCACTTTGTCGAAAAAGTGCTTCTACAGCTACTTCAATAGTTAACAATATGGGCCTTCATAATCCATATATAGAATATAATGGCAATAATAGTATAATGGCATTATAATGTTATAGACGGTGCCAAAGGCTACCACTGTATGTTTGTATGTAATCAATAATCCCAAGACCCTTTTTAATGGTACAGTCCACTTATAATCCAGTTTACTGTCACCCAAAAATAATTCATTAATCTGATCATCTTCATAAGTCCAGCTCATAACTGGCTGCATATGTCAAGAAAAAAGCTGGCAAAGAAATCTGTTGCATTGCTTCAACTCTTGTCTTTGATTCAATCTCCCGTCACTGCGTTCTCATCCAGGGATATCTCAATAAAGATAACTTCCCACTGCCAGCTTGGGTGTACTCTGTGTGCCTGAACTCTCCAGTGGCGGTGGTCTAATTATAGTATTCACCAAGAGAACCAAGAAGGCAGAAAAGATTTTGGTGACAAATGAAGCCTTGTCTCCCGATGTTTGCCACAGCATCTGAACCCTGAAACAGAATCCGTCTGACTTTTATTGATGAGTAAATAAAAGGGGCAATATCGATAATGGTAATGGTAATAATGATGATGGCGACCTTTTAACTTTTCAAATGGTTTAAGACCTCCCTGCAGAAGAGGAGAGAAACTTCCGTTTATTGATTCTGAAAAACATGATGAAACAACATTCTGCATAGATTTTATCTTTTGAAATGATTGTAAGCATTTTAGATAAAAAAAATAATGAAATTATTTTACACTAGAGGTTTATTTTACCAATTTTCCCTCATAATTCTCATGACATCCTTGCCTTGTCTTTAATTTCAGGTCCATTATCCAGATGTGGAGCGAGTGGAGTGGCTTAATAAGGTATGCACAGCCACACTTCATCTGCTTCATCTGCACACTTTCACCCACCTCCCAACAGCAGCCTGTTAGCTGCAGAGGCAGACAGGTGGGACTTATAAAAATAGGATCTGAATCTGGAGCTCGCAGAAGCCCGGACCAGATGATTCTAGTCTGCAGAGAGAACGATGGAGGTGCAGAGGGAGCGATGGAGAGATGAAGACAGAGGAATAATGAGCATGAATCAGTCTGATACCTGGAAGAGTTTCATTTTAGATGAAATGTTCCACTTTAAGATTAATGAATATGTGTGACCAGTGTCCACTGTGTGTTTGTTTATTATGGATCTAAATAAGGCCGTAGTGTTGGGTAGATTTCAGCTCCTCTAAAGCAGGAAATGGTCATAGTCTGTCTGAGATTCAGGATGAGCAGCTCTGTTCTTCACAACGAGACAAACCCATTGATTCTGTTATGTTATCCGGTCAGGAACGCTTCTGAGCACCTCTAAGGGAAGGTGTTGTCGGCATATTCCACTAGGAGGACACCTCGGGGCAGAACCAGGGCTTGCTGGAGGTCGCTGAGGATTTCTGCTCAAACTTTTCCTCCCATTGACAGACCTGGTTGTCAGGAATGATAAGATGAATGAGTGAGATGTGATCAATACCAGCTGAGATTTAAACAGTAATTTTAACAGTAATCTTGTGTATATATTTAGATTTAATTGAGTCTGTTTAACCAGACAGATGATGTCATCCCCTATATGCACATATAAGGCATCCTGGGTACTCACATATGTGTGATGCATCAGCTCTGAAATTAAATTTGTCACATGCACATTAATTATCATCCAGCCTCGTTATTTTTAAGTTTTGAGAGCTGAGAATTGCCGGATGCTTTTCCAAATCCAGGATCCCCGTGTGATTGCAGATTTTAAAGATTTTCGGTGTTTATTATATTAGATAATAAAGTGGAGATGCAGCTGTAGATCAGGGGGGGAAAACTTTCCCTGATAAAAGAATAAAAATGAAATGAGAAAATTCATATTCGTATTGTAGATGCAAAAGTAAGCCCTCTAAGCTAAGAAGACAGAGGGGGAGGTTATCCCGCCTGTTTTAAAGGTGCAGGTCATATCCAGGTGCTTTTAACCTGAAACAGTTATCCGGAGAATTATGAGTTTGGTCGAGAATAAACATGTTTTTCACACCTTGGCTTTGTGATTGTTATTGTGATTTATGTTGTTCATGTTTTTATTGTTAATTTTCCTTTGTTTAATGATCTTAATATCTCTTGAATGTATGTTGCCTATTTATGCATTTTTATCATGTCACATGCTTCCTCTTGTGTTGATCTTATAT
The DNA here is from genome assembly GCA_036024015.1 of Craterocephalus amniculus. Classification (NCBI taxonomy): domain Eukaryota; kingdom Metazoa; phylum Chordata; class Actinopteri; order Atheriniformes; family Atherinidae; genus Craterocephalus; species Craterocephalus amniculus. The sequence goes on from JAVQJG010172212.1 coordinate 15,116, forward strand.
GGGACTGGAGATGAAAATTTGCCTGGAAGGCTAAATCTGACATATTTACATGGTGAACCCTATGTTGACTGATATGCACTGTCACCATCTTAAATAAATAAATCTTAAAACTAACCGGTTCCACTGTTAGATTTGCCTGTATTACCGGAGGGTTACACTAGGGGGCACTGCCCCTACTAGCTACTTGTATTTTGCAGTTTAAAACACAGCATTCATTTTGGAGGATGTGCACTCAGAACACTTGAAACAAAGACTATATGCAAAACAGCCATGATGAATGCACACACACATATTTAAAAGCAAGTATAGTCTTGCAATTTAGGCTTACTGCTGTCAATCAAATCCTAAAAAATAAGTCACTAATGAAGACCAATAGATTTTCACAGTATAGAAGCTGTGTGGTTCCCATCAGCAGCTCATGCCATCTTAGAATTGAACAGGCATCTGGTCTCACTGTAATTTAATAAACATGAGGATCAGCTGATAATATTCCATGTTTTCTTCATGTTGACCAGCCCTGCAGCATAAACAAACTCCCCCTGCAGCTGCACATCACCTAACAGTGTTGCCAAGAATTCGTCAATCCACCTACTTCACTTTAAGCTTCAGTATGCGAAATGGGATTTGGATGCGATGTAATAATGAAATTCCTTCCCCGTTCTCTCTTGTCACCCTGCCTTCCCTCAGACGATGAAGCAGATGTGGCCGTTCATCTGCCAGTTTGCTGACAAGCTGCTCAGAGAGACCGTTGAGCCGGAGGTGAAGCAGGCCAACGCTTATCTCAGCTCCTTCTGCTTCACCAAGGTCGACCTGGGCGACAAGGTGAGGACATTGCATCAGCAAGGCCGTGCGTCAGAAAAGAAAAAAGATGCACTCATTGTGAAGGGTTTGTCTGTTTCTACAGCCACCAAGAATCAACGGGGTGAAGGTGTACACAGAAAACGTGGACAAGAGGCAGGTCATCATGGACCTGCAGATCAGGTACGCCTCTCCCTGTCTCACAACACAGGGTCTAGTTGTAATCCAAGTTAGACCGGTTCTGCCTTTCTGACAGGATTCATGTCAGAAACTCTTGTGCGAAACGTAGAAATGAAACTTTTTTGCATCAAAGAGAAGATGTGTTTGTCTAAATGCGCAGACAGTTTTACTGTTCCAGTAAAATCCCAGTACATTCAGACTTAATGAGTAATGGGTCCATTCAAGCTTTCAGTGGACTTCCTGACAGTCATGAACTAGTGCCTGTCTTATGATGTTAAAGTATGAAGCGCTCCATTGATTGAACCACTACTAAAAGTCGTACCTATCCTTTCACTACCATCTCTAAAATGATGGAGCCCTATCTAAGCCTGTTTTGACCTTTTGATTTCACCTTTGTATATTACATAAAAATAAACTGTACCCATATTTGTTTTTTTGTAGCACATCTTCCCTGATATGAACTTATTTTATTAACATATTTATCCACAAAACATATAAAAATGCTCAAAACTGAATTGAAAAAATGGAGAAGTGACTTGTGTCTCACTCTTCTCTTGCTGTCATATTCACTGTTGTTTTCTTACTTGCTTTTCCTCTTAGTTTTGTTGGGAACACAGAAATCGACGTGGACATCAGGAAGTACTACTGCAGGGCTGGAATCAAAAGTATCCAGGTAAATCTGCAGAGTGTAAACAGGCTGAATCCTGTTTGCTGGAGTTTCTTCACCAGTTTCAATGAAACTGGGAATTAATGATGGAGGTTCCTTTTTCTTGCTGTTGTAAAATATAAATTATTAAATGGATTCGTCATCTTAACAAAATAGGACGATTCATGAAATGATTAAGGTTATTAATCAAAGTAGGGACTTTAGCATTTTACAACTTTGTTTTAAACATTTTTATTAGTTTTTTCTTTATTTTCTCAAAACTTATTTAGTTAATAAATAACGAAAATACATTTGAAACTAAGTAGGCTGTTTTTAGAATGATAATTTCTTTTCATTTATTTTTATTTAACTTTATTTTACCAGGCAAATCTTTAAAAACAAAAATAAAATTCACAAAGTTACTAATAAATGTTACAATGTACCGTGTTAATTTAATTTACTAAACAGAATTTTGTTGAATTTGTTGTTGACAACAAATAGATAATAAATATACATTTAAAGTTAAGCAACAAATCTTTTTTCAAAATAATAATAAAAACCCTTATTTGCCGCGTGACTGAAGGATTCAGCGGAACATTTAGGAAGCTGACTCTCAGTCGACCCTCATTCCTTCAATGGTGACCTGCAACTTAACCTTTGACCTTTGCAGAGATGGTTTAACATGATAATACAGGAAAGGTTTTCCACTCAGCTGTTGGTGTAAAAATAAGCCATATTTCTCCAACGAGCAGAGAAAGGCCCCTATGAGATTTATTGGGAGCAATGGCAGCGTTTATGAAGCACACTAAATATTTACCTCTTGTGTGTGGCTTTGATTTTATAGCTGCATTCTCAGCTTTTTAGAGGCTGCTGGAGAAATCAGGACTTGAACTTGATGCTTAAATTATAAGCCAGCCAGCCTTTTATGTTGTCTTCTTTTATTGCTGTCACGATTTTCCTCCTCCTCATTGGGCCTGTGATGGGGGCATTATCAGTGGCACGTAATTTATAAAACATCCTCCTTCAAGCAGGAGCAGGCTTCAGGAGGAAAGCAAACAAGTGCATTTTTTCAATCTTTTCTACTGCGTCCATTTTCATAAGCAAAGAGCTGGTATTTGATTACTCAGAGCAAGCTGCGACCAAATTTGGTGCTGCATATGGGCCGTCTACATGTCTGAGCTTTGAGTCACCGCAGCATGAAAAATGCCCACACACTTTGTCAGATGAGACTTGGGCCTAGATGCTTGATTCCCATCCCAGATTTGGTACTTATATGTCCTGCTAGGATTGCTTCAAGCGGATCATTTTATCGATGCTCAGGCCTGCATTCGTCTTAGCTGATGTTTTAGGTGCTCCTCTGGAGACATTTTCATGAACAAAGAGCTTATTCAGTTCTGGTTTTTCATGTAGAGGCCTGAAGCAGCAACTGTGATGATGTTAGGAGTGTTTTTTATCTTTGTAATAAATCTCTCTGTGCGTGCATGTTGTTCTTCTGCCTCTGCTGCGTATCCTGTCAGGGAGCTTTTTATTCTTTGGCAGTGTTGTTGTTGTGGTTAAGTTGCCCTGATTTGAGTGAGAAAGATTTGTAAGACGTTAGAGTGGCTTTCCATCCAGTGGCTAAGTGCATTCAGACTGAAATTATGCCTCCTGCAAGATAAACATCTGAGTCTTTCCCACCACCTGGATTGAAGAAAGTTGCATGTGGTTGTGATGAACATGGATGTAGCCGCTGTGTTGGAGTGAAATACTGGAATAAAACGACTCACTTACACTGTGTTGGAGAGAAACTGCGCTTGAGTCGTGAAAATAAAGCCCAAAAAGTCATTTAAACCAAATGGTGCTCTAGCACATATCAAACAAAACGCACTATAGTTTTAAAGTTCAGAGACGACTCATTTCACACAGAGTTGTTTGTCCGTTCAGACACCGTAGAGAAACTGGTTATGGAAATACAGCGTCTTCTATATAAGCAGATCCACAAAAAGTGGATATAAATGGTTTATTCTCATAAAAACACAACAATTATTTTGGTAAAGGGATTAGATATCAATAGAAACTGTTTTAATGATGTTTAAATGTTATTATAATTAACCTTTCACTTTGTCCCACGCTGCCCGTTTAAAGGCCATCTGTATCCTGTCTCTTTTATCTGATAAATCAGATTTAATTTCCTGAAGTACAAACACATGACTTCATTTTAAATTCAAGGCTTTTTAATCTATAAAAACAGAAAAATGTTGCCTCATTCTCTGATTTACATGCATATTTGAGGCAAATACAGGAAATCTTTGTTTTCTTAGTTTTTTCCCTCTTATGTATAAGTTCTATGTTAAATAAAATAAGAATTAAAGTATTTTTTTATCCAGTTTGTTTCAGGAAGATAATTTTTTTCTTTGTTGAAAAGGAAATTGAAATTGAGCAGAATAAATCGTTAGAAAATCTGACTAAAACAGAGCCTAAAAAAGGACTTAATGCCAGGTGTGTTTGTTGTCTCTTACTTAATTTAGCATCTGTGATTGTCCTGCTGGCCAGGATCCGTGCTATGCGTTTAGGACCTGTGGTTAGACACAATGACCCTTTCATAGACTTGGATGTGTATGATGCTAAGATGTTAAGCAGATTCGTTCATGCTGATTGTTTTCCTGTGCAGCTTCATGGGATGCTGAGAGTGGTGCTGGAGCCTCTGCTGGGAGACTTGCCTCTGATCGGAGCCGTGTCCGCCTTTTTCCTCAAGAAACCTGTGAGTACTTTAGTATTTAAGTCCATAAGTCCAGTGGACTTATTATTAAAAAGAATGCATGTAAGATCCAAGAAGGATTTATTCTGAAAACTTCAGTAAAGGACAGATTTTGTTTTCAATGCTCTCCTCTTCAACATGCAGATGATATTTAAGCTTTTTGCAAACGCAGGTGAGCTCTAGTTAATAACTGTCAGTAGCTTTGACCTGTCACTAAACTCTGTGTTTGCTTCTTACATCCTGCTGGTAATGCAGAACTTAACATTTTCCACTTCAGTCTTTCTAAATGCTGCAGAGCTCCAGTCCTCCTTTATCAGAGCATTCCCTTTTCCTGACTCCTCTCTTCCTTCCTGCGCTTCATCCAGATTCAGGCTTTGATACAGATTCCCACAGGAAGAGAATAACCATCAAAGGTTTCAAACATAAACAGTAAATTATCCTGCCAGGAAACGTGCACTTTCAGTCCAGTGTAAGGCGAAAGGAATGATCTTTTCCTTCTTTTATTGGCTGACAGGTGGAGATTACATAATTTAATCGAGCCTGTAATGTGAAGCTGAATCAGCTGTCTGATGAAGGTTCAGTACCAAAATGTTGCGATGAAACAATATTACTTGATGAGCTTAAAAATGTGTTTCTGACTCCTTTAGCATGTTCAGGCCTTCAGTCTGTGAGTCATCGTGCAAAGCCTGTTGGGTTTTAGCTGGAGAAAATACTGATGCTGTACTTAGGAGGGTGTGGTGCTGAAGTTGGTGGTAAAGTTGTCTAACATTCATATTTATACTGACAATGATGAGAACACAGAAGCAGGTTTCAGTTCAGTTTTACATCCTAACTTTAGTCTGCAGCACATCTGCATCGTTCTTCTGAAAGAGTGAGATAAAACACATCCCTTGTTGAGCTTAAGCTTCCTTTAGATACTTCCCTGAGCAGACTGACTTCTATACTGACTCAGTCAACCAGTAGACACTTATGTATGGTGTAGTTTAGTCAATGAGATTACTCCAGGTAAGACTTTTGAAACAGGTAATTCAGGATAACTAAATTCTGTCAATTATTAAAATTCTGGAGAGTTTTGTTGATCAGCCTGTGCAGGTCTCAGTGCTGAACAACGATTCAGTATTCAGGAAGAACATTTCCCACCTACAGAAAAAGATGTCATGCTGAGTCACATAGATGAAGTCTTCTATCATCACATAGGATTTGTATACTATGACAGTAAACATGGGGCCTATAGGTGAGGAATCTATGTTATTATTTTTAGTAAAGTTTCTACTGACGGAGAACCATGTGAAATTGATTCATCTTGTCTCATGCAGGGTATTAAAATCAACTTCTGCTATCTAAAAAAAAGTTTTTTTTCAAATCAAAGGGTTTGAAACAAACCTTCAGTCAAAGTCTGCTGCTGCTGGTGGAAATATACCCACAGCGTGATGTGCTGGTCTGTGGTTTTTTGGTCGTTGGTGATGTTTAGCCCTGTTCTCCTCCCTGAAAGCTACGATCGAGTTGTGACAGGATGACTACAGCAGGGTTGACAGCTGTGGTTTGACAATGTGACTCACCAGGAAGTTACTGGTGTTGCTCAGAATGAACCAGTTTGTAGTTCAGCCTCCGATGGTGCATGTCCTGCTTTTGTTCTCGTCAGATGTTAGATTGCAGTTCAACATATGGTTCCAGTGAATAGAATGACAGCATCTTCTGTTCATTGTCTTTTGTATGTAGTATTGTGTCATTCTCAGTCCTGACTGACTAAATGTAAAGGCAGGATCTAAGGTTGAAGGTGATGTTGCATGATAAGAAAACATGAACCCATAATGATTAGAAAACAAGCTGTTGTAAGAGTGTGACAGAAGAAAGGCACTATAAAGCCAGGCGAAGCTTCAGAAGTGCCTTAACTCTTTGTAGCTTCACACTGACATGACAGCATCACCCATTTGCTGCATCCATGATGAGAATCTCCCGTTCTGACCACTTACATCAACAGCTGGATATTTTCTCTTTAGACCATTTTCTGGAAACCCTAGAGATGGTTACGTGTGAAAAATCCCAGTAAATACTAGACTAACAGCCATAAATCCCCTTTCTTCCTCGTTCTAATGCTCAGGTTAACCTACAGCAGGTCATCTTCATTCACCATGTCCACATGACTGCATGTATTTAGTTGCTGCCACGTGATTGGCCGATTCGATATTTATGTTAATAAGCAGTCAAAAAGTTTATTTTATAAAGTGGCCGGTGTCCTAATGAGGTCTATTCAGAGGCTGAAGTATGTGGAAGAAAACCTCATGTGATAAAAGAACCAGTGAGAATGTAGAAGTCATATCAGGGATTTAGTAGCCATGTGTTCATGAGGATGAACCTCAGTGAGCCTAACTAATCTTTGTTCAGATGAGAATCAGATGTGGTGCTTTTAAAACCTGATTTAAACCTAATTTCTAAACCGTTCTCAGGTTAATATCTACCATGATTATCTTTCCATTTTCATCTCTATCTAACTCATAAGATCCATATAACAGAACTTGGCCAATACGGTGAACATGTTTCTACAGCCGCAATGTTTTAGCTCCCAATGAACCCCATTCATTCATTCATAGAGACTCCAAACAGCCATATACCACTTCACATTATTGTATTGTGTAATTAGCAATGAATCTTTGTCCCACGGAGCAAAATGCTCTGCAACCTTTTCTGGCTTTACTTGAAATCAGCAACATTTATCTTCTCATTATATTTGAAGTCTTGAGCCACCCTTTAATTTTTTATTTGTCATCTCAAAAAGGGAGAATGGTGCAGCAGAGATTTATCTCTAAACACAAAACTGGTTCAAAATAAAAGAAAAACATTTCATTGAAAATAATCAGATACAAGAACTGGGTGGAAAAAAAGTGAAAGCCAAGTCTCTTTAAGATCTCTTAATGTGTAAATACCAGTTAATGTATTACTTGTGAGGAATAAGTGAAGGTGGGATGGCTTGTCAGCATCTTTGAGAGACTACAAGAAATTCTGGCTGCTTGGAAGTCGAAACTAAAGAAATGAGGGTCGACCTTTGCTCAGGTCTGTAAGATCATGATCTCTGACAAATGGGCGACTTCCTCTCATTGTATGTCACCGGCAGACCAGGTGCTGCTGGAAAATGCAAGACTTGGAAGCACTGAGGCCACTATTAATGTACAACAAGTCGATGGTTGCCTTAATGGATAAATTATCCAGCATAGTCCTATTCAAGTGAAGTGAACTGGACTCGGCTGGTCATCCTGCTTTTTAAATGAAATATATGGAAAGTTATGGCTCTTGATCTTACAGAAACTAGATGTTTTTAGTAATGAATGGTATTTTCATGGTTTTGTGGAATCCCTGTCTGCCCTTCTTCTCTTCCTGTAGCAGTCTGGCAGAGCTACCGTACAACAAGATCTACATATGCAGGTTGAAACTAAGCCTCAGAAAGGTGGAAGTCTGCTGCACATGTCAGAATTCAGCGCATCAATTCTGTTCACAGCCTGGTTCGCAGCATCACACACGTACAAGAATACAAAAATTCATTAGAATATAGAAAACATGAACACATAAATACCTAATATAGCACACACATTAAAGAAAAGGAGAACCCCCCACCCCCCCTCAAAAAAAA
>JAVQJG010172219.1:0-22393 GCA_036024015.1 Craterocephalus amniculus
AAGGTAGAGAGTGTGTCTGCCTCACGAACCAAAGCTGGGAGCTGGTTCCATAAGAGAGGGGCCTGATAGCTGAAGGCTCTGCCTCCCAGTCGACTCTTAGAGACTCTGGGAACCACCAGTAGACCTGCTGTCTTAGAGCGAAGTGTTCTTTTAGGAACATAAGGAACAATAAGATCTGTGATATACACTGGAGCTTGGTTGTTGAGAGCTTTATATGTGAGAAGAAGGATTTTAAACTCTATCCTGGATTTAACAGGAAGCCAATAAAGAGAAGCTAGAACTGGAGAAATATGATTTATCCTGCTGGTTCTGTGGACAGGTGAAAGCATCGTACACCAAGAGGAGGTTCTGCCTGAGACAACAGGTCTCTGCATGCTGGTAGAGGCCAGAGCGGTTACCATAGGAGCGGAGTTACCTCTGGAAACCAGGGTTTTGATCGCCAGTAGAGTGTGATGAGAATCATTGATAGCTCCTCCATTTACACCTTGGCTAGCGTTGGTGAAATGAAAGCGGACAGAAATTTTCTGCTGGTCCAAATGATCAGTTTGTGGGTCTACAACTGCTGCGAAGGGGTCTCAACAACCCCCCGCCTGCTGATATAAGCCACTACGGTGGTGTTGTCTGTCCTGATGAGCTCATGATACCCCCCAAGACATCAACTTCTTCCCCCAGGTTCAGCTTATATAGCAGCTGCCTGTTAATAATATGGAAAACTGGAGTAAATTTAAATTAAAAAATGATCAATAACAACACCATTCAAAATAAGAGCAACTTATAAATGAACTACTAGTATTTACAGTAAGAACTTTAGAATTACATTTGCCATGATACTTTATTATTTTATCATTTCTGTACATTATTTTAAATAATTTCAAAGTAGAGCTTGTTTTTATGAGGTCAGAACAACAGTTCCACAGTTTGACACCAGAGACAAAAATACAATGTATCTTTGTGTTTGTCCGAGTTCATTTTAAGCAACCTCTGGATACAGAGTGGCAATCCTTTATTATTTACTTTGTGCATTATTTGAATCGTGCATTCACTAACTCTCATTATTTATCATGGTTGATCTTTTGTTCAAAAAAAGTTTTAAAAAATATGTTGATACTCACTTTGCTCATATATTTTTACAGAAATTACATGTAAATTGATTTGCATGTTGGAGCCCCTTTAGGATATCAAAAAGGCACTATTTGCTTTCCCCTCTTAAAGGATAGTCCAATATTTCCCATCCTCTTCATCTTCTTGACATTCTTTTTGTCACTATAAAGCACATTATCAGGTTTACTCGGCTGAGACCCTTCTGTAAGTGTTGATGAAATCCAAAGATCCCTTGCAAAGATCACAGCTTGTCTCTCTGACTTTAAATTCCTTTTGGTCCACAGATTCCTTAAATGTAATGATGATAAGATGGACGTCATTCTGTTTGATCCGCTAACTTCTTTCATCCCTGTTATTGCTAATCTTTGCGGCCTTACAAATGACATTTTCCAGGCTGTTCAGAATTTAAAAGTAACTCTGACACTGTGAACTGAAAGTAGACTTGACCCTGATGACCTGAGGGATGTGATTGGTCAGCAGGATTTTGAAGTCGATTCTTGCACAAACATGGAAGTCAGTGTAAAGATTTGAGGACTGGTGATATATAATCCACTTTCCTGGTCTTGTGATTACACAAACATGTACAGTGATGCCAGTTTGTTTACGAGTATCTTATATTGAACAGTTTTGATTTATGTTTTATCTTGAGGTACTTCTTTTGGTTTTAAGATTTAAACATGTGGCAGGAAATGAGCATTTTTATCCCTTTAAGAATGTTTGCCACATTATTAGCAGTAATTATTGTGAAACTTTTATATTTTGGTTGGTGATGGACTGGTGAGCCATCCAGCGTTTATCCTACTTCAATTTTATGATGACATTTTGAAGGAAGAAAGAAATCAACTTTCTGTATAATGCACACTTATGATGTGTATGCTTTCATTACACCAGGTTTTCAGTACAGTTGCTTTAAATGTATTATTTCCTAAGATCAGTCTTTGTTTCTGTGCTGTTATCCCTCATTTTCATCTTCCTTTTTTATGTCTCTTCTGTTTTGACCATCCGAGCCTATACTTAAATCTTTTATTGGTTTTGGGAGAATTCAATCATGGCCTAGTAATTGTTAACAGACACCCACTGAAAACAACCCAAGCTTTTGCCTTATGCATTTTTCTGCATCCTCTGTTTTAATTTTAGATTTATGGAGGGATCATTTCTAAGGCAGCAAGCCTCTCCCCAAACCCAACTCAGATGCTTTTTCTCTGAAAGAAAGATGGCTTTTGACCTAAAGTATTTGCCATCCATCTAGCCATCTGCCCTTCATCTCATTCTTTTGGCGACCACACCCTATTTTCCCTGCTCCAATGCAGCCGTCGCAGCGCATTGCAGTCTGTCTCATAGTTCTTCAAACCATTCTTGCTTGCCTCTCGACCCCCCCCCCCCATGCCCACTGTACCTCCTCACCAACTGTGGGTTGAGTGTGATTGGTTTTGTATGCACTCAGTATGCAGCCTTTTAGGGCTCTCAGATGGTAGTAATTGGGGTTGTTTTGTAAGATTATGTGGAGGGTTAGCATACTAGCATGCTGTAGAGCCTAGCCAAAGAAACCACACAATTCCACCAACACCCCTGCAACCCTCCTCTTCCTTGGATTTTTGTTTTCCCCTGTACATTTCATTTTTCTAAATGTTCAGCATCTTGTAATGTGTTTCCCTCTTTATCTCCTGTGGAGTTCCCTTTGTCTGTCATTTCAAAGGCTTTTTTTAAAAGTCTGCTTAGTGGGATGGATGTGCTGAAGATGTGAGGCATTGACTGTTTCTCATCACTACCCAACTTGTATTAGCAAGTAAACTACAGTTTAATGGAGGCGATAGTTTCAGGCTCAACTCAGTCCCCAGTCTAATGTTTTAGGTTTTTAGGTTTTCAATGAATTTCTAGCTGAATTCCTATGAAGAAAATTCTTGTCAAACATTATTTATTAAACCACTGAATGCTGTGTCGCATTAAAACAAGTCAGTTGTCTCAGCACTTTTTGTGCAACAACATATTTATATTCACTGATATGAAAAATCCATTTTGCAGCTTTTTGGATTGAAAACTGTGTTTTGAGAACCGTTGTTGTCACATTATAACTTTCAGTGTGATTATTTTCTTTCCCTTTGTTCCTTAATTATGATGACTAACATTTTTCACAGATGGGAATTGGCTTAGTTTATTAGAGCAGTTTATCAGTCTATGATGAGGCCCCCCTTTTAAAAAATTCTTGTAAAAAAATAAAAGAAAAACTAATCCCCCTCTGTAACATGGAATGTTCATGTGCTCATATGCTGTCCATACATTCTCACTCACTGGAATACCTTTTCTCCGCTCATGTGTTTCAAATGATGTGACACCAGTGGAGTCATCTCATGTTCCAGCAAGCAATTAGCTTTGATGTAATGAAACTGGAAGTTTTGTTAGATTGCATTAAGTCTTATTCACTGTATGTGCTTGAAATGCCAGCACTGCTCCATAATGTGTTGCTCGCTCTCCCACAGAAAGTTTTGTGTCAGCTTGTTACAGAAGAAGATGATGCTGCCACCCAGGCTCTAGTGAAGCATATGGGTGTATCACCTAAAGAGTACAATCTCAAAGTACTGAAAAAGGTATTGTCTCTGTTTATTGCTCTTGCATGCATTCATACTGAATGTTTTCATTCCATCAGGTTTTGTGTCTTAATTTTTAGAGGGTGGCACGCCTGCAGGAAAACCTTGGAAAGAGTTGCTGCTCTCAGAGCTGCATAGAAGAGAGGTAAACACAAATCAGAATTTAACAGTAGTTACAGATTTAGTTTTTCATTAAAACCAAATCCTTACCATTGAACAATGACACATCTGTGAAGCGTGTCCTCTCTCTTGTAAGATTGATAACAAAGAATGTGATATAATCAGTGATCTGTATATTGGCTAGAGTATTAACAAGTGCAGTTGTAGTATAGACAAACATGGGTAAAACATTGTTTTTCCGTAATGTAATTTGTTTGCAGAATCATTTGTAGAGTTAGCACATGTTTACCATTTATTTTAAAAAGACAAATTATTTTGTTTTTAATAAGGAGTTAATTATTCCATACAGGTGTTCATGTGACCGTATTCTGGCTATATCGGAGACTTGCGTCCCTCTTGTCACTTGCCCTGAGGCTTCTCCTCTCATTGGCACCTTGCTGCAACAGCCAACGACTTGCATCAGAGGAACTCTGAGTGAAGACTTCCTTGGTGCCCTGAGCTTGGCTCATTCAAGGTACCGGAAAATGTGCTGCTCATATAGAAGAATATCAATTGTGCTACACCATTTATTTGGAGTGACTAAACTAAGTTTGAAATTTATGCAGTACATAGTGGCCTCAAACATTTCTGCAATAATATGAAAAAGGAAATGTCAGTTAACCCTGTTGGCTGTTTCAAGGAACTTTCCGCTTACTGTAGGCCAGATGATCATCTCTTCCGTAGGAGGTGAATAAGCTCTGGTTGTTGCTTACTTAAACACAGAATCCGGAATTAGATAGCGATCATATGTAGAAATGTAAGATATGAAATGTATAATAATGGGTAAAATGTTTATTGATTAGTCCTGGTTTATTTGGTTTAATTGTTTTACAGATATGGGCTGCCATTGGAGGAACAGGCTAAAATCTCTCTATGGTATCACAGTATGGCCAGCCTGGAGGAGTCAGTCATCAGTCTGCTGGATTCTGTGACAGACATAGGGTCAACACCACAGATGCTTGAGCAGCAAACAACAAAGTCATTGTTGGTAGGTCATTTTAAAAAAAACAACAATCTAGTTAAATTAATGAGTTATAAGTGTAATCGTATTTACTCTGGAATGAGTAATTAATAAAACTTTATTCAGAGAGCCAAAATTGTAATCAAAAGTGCTTTTAAAAGGGTATGAAAAATATTGAATATTTGTGACACTGTTGAGTCACTAATGATAGCTTATGATGATTTGTTTTTATCTTGACAGACTTGGAAAGCAATGTGTAGAATATTGTTTTCTGTGGCATTTTCTGCAGTTTTACTGCTGCATGATTTGGCAGCATTTGAAACTGATGTTAAAATGATGATATACTGCTGCAGTTAAATGAATTTATGTACAAAGTATGACTCATCTGCCTCACATTAGTAATCATTGCACTCATCCATATATGTTTCACTCCACTTGAACAGCTTTGTAAACTGTGAAACCAAAGCATTGTGTTTTTTTCATATATATAGTTCTAGGGAAAATCCCATTCCTTTCTCTCTTTCTCTATTTCTTTCTCTCTCTCTCTGTGGGTCTTTATTGACTGTTTTAGCCTGGCTAACACCATTTGGCTTTACTCTGTATGCATTTCACATAATTTGGCAAGCTTTATGTTGCATCTCACATCATTTGGCTTTGTGCAACATAGCCTTTACTTTGTTGGTAAGTTGAGCCCTTGGATGCTTCTCCTTTCATATAACTAAAGTAGTTCAAAGGTCAGAAGTGCTTTCTTTTAGTTTTAAAGTTAGTGTAACAACTGATTATGTAGAAATATATTACTATTACTGCAAGACAGTCTTAAGAGTACCTGCAGCCATTTGGCCAACCTGCCTTCTGGCCCAAAATAGCAACATGTTTGAGTGATTAGTTTAACCACCAAGTGAAGTAAGGATAACAGTTAAATAATTTAATATGTCACTAAAATAAGACAATCAATGAAAAGTGAAAAAAACAACACAAAATAAATCCTATTGGAATACAAGACAGTAATATACAATGGCCCATTTTCTGAAGTAGATGTGTATTTGGTATATTTTATTGCCTAATGGATTTACACAGCCATAGATTTTCTCCCATGCACATTATGACTGGCAATCTGTTTATCTAAGTTATTGATTGTACTGCCTTTAGTAGCTATAAATGTCAGTGAAACTTCAGCAGGATACAGTTTTGCTCCAATTGACTTGAGTTTAAGTTTGTCAGTTGTGTTCCCAGAGTGATGGTCCACTTGAACTGTGCACGTATAGCAATGCAGACTCTCTGAGCTGACAACCCATTCTTACAAATAAAGATGGGAACACATTGCTCTGAATATATTTGGATTACTAACACCACATTTACAAAAATATACTCGTCTCATGACCGTGCTTGACTGTAATCTTGAGTTTGTTTGAGTTAATTTATCAGAAAACTTAAGATCTATAACTGCTGATGTTTATCCCATTTGAGGTTGGTAAGTTTATGCACATATTAAGGAAACTCTGGACAAATTGTGTATTTAAATTGGTTCAAATAACAAACTGTAATCTTAATTCCCCCAGGGATATCCAAACCTTTCCATATAACTGTATCTGTCTATTTTCCATCCATCTCTGATTGACCTCTGATTTGATCACCTTCTTGGGTCACACACACTTATATGCATGCATTACCTCCCATATGCTTGCCAAGTTTTTGTTTATGATTTTACATCTGCTTTAGTGTGTCAGTCGTTGAGAAGGAGGCAAGTGTCCGTTTATACGAGTCTGTTGGGATAATCATATACAAGAACAAAAAGTTTGAGGAAATGTGAGCCGTCGGAGCGGTCTCTTTGCCTCCCTTTCACTCACTTGTTTAAACTACAATCAAAAATGGGAAACATGAAATTAGGCCCACATTCCTCATTTTGGCTCGTCCCACCCCCCTGGGATAAAGCGAGAAACGCTGGCCCACTAACAATAAACACTCACTTCCTGGCTCCAACTGCCAGAAACAGGATGTTTGTTGCGTGCCGTAATTGACCTTCCTTGAAGTGTTAGTGGTAAGGTATGGAGGAGGATGCTAAAAACCCAGCTGTTTTCACCACAAGAACCATGACAGTCAAGATGCAGGCAGGCACGCTGGCATGTGCCCCGTTTTACATCAAGCATGTGCCAAACAAATCTCTGAGAGAAGAGAGGAAGTTTGATTGGATTAATGTTATTTTCTGGATAAATAGACATTTGTTTTTATGTATAGTCTAAAGTTGTAATTACATTGTAGGAACACTTGGAGGTGGTGTTTACTCTTAGTGAGACAGCAATTGGTCAGCTGTCAGTTCATACAAATGTGCAAATATGTGGAGAAAAATACACTTTAGCAACCCTTTGCAAAAATGAGTTATTGTTCCAAAACCAAAGCAAAAAACGGTGAACTTGTGACAGACATAGCCACCTTTGAATTTGCTACTAGTAAATGAAATAAATAGAAAAACGTTCTCATTTCTGCTTCCTTTCTACATCTTTCCAGTGCTGTGCTGCTCTGTGGGAGTAAAGCCTGTAAGGTAGACGACATGTGGTCCACCTATGGTGGGCCTTATATGAGTTATATGATGAAGGGGGGATAATTAGGGGTTCAAAGATATACACAGTGCAGCTGTTAAATGTTTGTGCTGGGGCGTTTTAGAATGTGTTAAATCTAAAACACATGATAAGTGTACATTAGGAGGAGATGAGAAAGTCTGTGTGTGGGTGTGTTGTGGAAGGATCAACAGAGTGGCGGTAAACTGAGGATTTAATGGGAAGAGAGTGAGAACGGAGGAACTGAGGTACAAAGGAGGAAGTTTCTAGATGATCCAACAGTGCCACCAAGTGTATAAATGTTCCAAGCTGTTAGAATGGCACTAGATCTTATTTAACAAGTATTCAGTGTTGATGATCATATCTGTAAATGGCTATAGCCTATAAGATTAGTATTTTTGTGTCTTACAGCCCAAAGCTTGTGCTCAGAACTGTTCAATGTTTCTGGTTACAAACGACATCTTCAGGTAAGAAGCAGAAAGTTGTGTTTGAGATGAGTGTGTTTCATGTGTTTTTGTTTATTTTTCAATCTACTGCATACAAGTTTGCTTACACGATTACTTCTTTAATTTGTGAATTGTGTTGCTCTGGGATGCAATACACCATGACTGTGTGTTTGTTCTTGGATGTTTGGTAGGTCCATTAGTAAGCAATCTGAAGGAAACCCTTCTGTAAAGTCTGTCATCCACACCTTCACCAGGGCTTTCTTGAGGGAACTGGCACTGCTGCAGACTCAGGTTAGTCATGTTGTTGCATCAGAGGAAAGTTCATATGAACCTTTAGTAACATTCCTTTTAATCTTTTGACTTTTTCAGTTTGTGGCTCCTTGATCATTTAAATGTCAGCATTGATGAATATGTGAGAAAATGGTCAAAGTGAAGATATTTGGTTTAATATAGCATAAATCAAAATGATAAATTTGAAAATACAAAAGATAAACTTGATCCAACCAGACATCCTGTATGACGTAATCTGAGATTAAAAAAATCCAAAAACAGAGTATTTCTAGATGTTGATATAGATATTATGTGTGGAACATTGCCTTGAGTACAGTATATTTATTTCACCCTGTTAGACAGCAGGTGGCAGTGCCACAGTGTTATCCTGACCTTAGTTTTAGTTGGTGTTGTCACACTGCACTAAATGCTTCCTATTACACGCTACATTACACATTTGCACCAACTATATTGCTGATGCAGAGCCTCCCATTCAAAATGCCCTTTTTCAGGAGGGGGCTTTTCCAAATACAAGGATCATTGAGAAGAACACAAGTATAATTTCCACAGATAAATCAAGGGAAAATTGTGTTTCCTGTTGTTCCAGGTGGCTGCATCTGTAAAGGCCTTCTTCCCACAGTCACCTCCGAACCTACTGGTTCCCCTCCTAACCATGCCATCAGGTCAGTGCGCACATACATTCTTGCTGTGTTTGTTGGCTTTTGAGTTTTTCACTGACACAAAGCACAATACATGTATTGTAAGTAACAATGTAATCAGCTGTTCTTTAACTGTGTAAATAGTTTTCCTTCTGCAGAATGAATGGACTCCTGTGTGTTTCATTATTGCTAATCAATACAGTTAGTTAGTAACTGTATTATGTGTTTTATGCTACGTTAACATGATGTGAGGGGTTATTACATTTGTGGAATCTATACACTGTTTTTTAACAAGTTTGCTGTTTGGGACAAGATGCTTTCTTAATCACATTAGACAAACTTACACAGACATTTGCTGAAACAATACTGAGCATTACTGTATCTACAGTGTTTTCTAGAAATGTCTTTACCATTGAAGATGCATTGTAGGTGAGTGCAGGAGCACATTGCAGCGCTGCTTATCAGTGTGTGCTCAGACTGGCCTGTAGGCAGGAATTATTTACATGAATGGAGCCATTTAGGGACAAGCTGGAATTCAGCCAGAATTCAAAGTTAATTATTTGTGTGTGTGTGTGTGTGTGTGTGTGTGTGTGTGTGTGTGTGTGTGTGTGTGTGCGTGTGTGTGTGTGTGCGTGTGTGCGTGTGTGCGTGTGTGCGTGTGTGCGTGCGTGTGTGTGCTGGTGAATGGCTTTCTATTTTGCCAGTGAGTGAATGGAAAGGGTACTGCAAAAAGCAAAAGAATTAAAGTTTGTGGTTCCACTGAAGGACTCATAAATAAAGACCTACTATTGCATTTGTAATACATAGCTTGAGGAAATTTAAGATATCTGTCAAAGGTTCTTCGCCAACCTGAAATGTTAGCTTGATGAGATTTTAGTGCAGCTTGTGGACTGAAGGTATTTTGGCATGTGACAAACAGCATTGTGGCCTTAAAAGTAGTTAAATGTAATTACTGGAAAACAGGAGAGAGTAATTTTAGTTGATCCAGTTCTGCTTGGAAAATACGTTACATGTGTTTGATATTTAAAGAGGGGTTTTGTTGTGAATCTTTGCTTTCAGGTTGTTGAACCTGGGGAAGCTTGATGTGACCTATAACATCTGTACAGTAAAGGTCTTGACGGAGATGACGGCATGCTAAGCATAGCTTAGCAGGAAACAAACATAATGTGAAGCATTCCAAAGAAAAACAGCCCTTCAGACACTGGCTTGTCAGCATGTTGCATCTCATTTACTAATGTTTATTTAAAGAAAGCTGAAAGAAGCTTTGGTTAACATCTTCAGATAGTCTTCAGATTGCATTTGATTACATTAAAAAGCATCAATACAAAGATGTCCCCTTAATAACTGAAACTGAAATAACTGAAAATGGATTAATTATGAAAATAATCATTCCTGTTTAAAACTGACTGTTTGTACTTTTACATAAAAATACTCCTTTATCATGTCATAGATCATAGTTTATTTTCACTGCACAGATATGTCATTCCTACTGTAATATCTAACGTTAGCTAAATAAGGGAATAGATTAGTAGATATTATTAAATAGTTAACAAGCATGGCTTTTAAAAAAATACTTACTAAATGTAAAAGGGACATACTTTTGCCATCAGTAATTATATTGGTGCTTGTGAATATGTTCTTGCAGAAATGCCTCAGGAGGCTTGGAAAAATCACCTGAAGTTGCTCAGTGGCTCATTACAGAGACTGACAGAGGAGGAAGAGGAGGAAGACAGAGGCAGCAGAAGCACCAGGTTAGAGACAATTTTCTAATGTGTGTCTGCTTTCAGCTACCTGTTGAATGCCTGTGTGGTTTTCTTATTTCCATTATCAGCTGTAGAGGGGGTGGTAAGGTGGTAATTTTCCTCTGCCACATTGACAAAATTTGGCCGATTGAATTGTTTCAGTTGGTTACAAGCAAATTAATTAGGTTTATCCAAAAGCACAAAATGTAGTTTTCAAGTTGATTAAATCACCAAGTCAAAAAAGAAATGAGATTCACATGAAAAAGCAGCGAGGAGGGGAAAAAAAGTATTTGCTGAAAAGGTAAGCGTAGTATAGAAGTCTCTGTGACCTCTCCAGCCATTCATTAGAGACCATTAGCTGTAGTGAAGGCAGACATTGGGAATGAAAGAAGACACAAGAATAATGCAGACAAAGCAAAAGGTAAGCAGGAAGTGCTTAGAGTGAAAACATGAAAAAGAAAACAGCAGGTAGAGTTGCAATGAACATCTAGAAAGAGAGAATAGGGGATGCACAGAAAAACAGAGCACATTCGATCTCTAAAAGATGGACTCTGTTGACTTGATGCCCTCCAGATGTGGTTTCAAATAGAGTCTATTATCCCAACCACTGTTCCAGTCTGAAGCTCCATGTAAAATTCCTAAAACAAGTTGTGAGCCAGCGGTGGGAAAGTAGCATGGTGTGTTACTGCTGCCAGAGCCCTTCAGAGGGCCGTCATCACAGCCGAGGGCGAAGAGAAAACAATTTTGGCGGTATTGGGGAAATCAGAGAATACAATCTTTAAGCTTGAATTCGCTCTTGCAGCTGCATAGATCTGTTCATTTTACTTCTGCTCTCCATGTAAAGAAATTTCACTAATTTTATATCTATTCAAGTGTAGTTGTATAAAGCACTTATAAGTAAGCAGTGTCTTACCGGCGGTAGACAGCAGTCTGAGCACTCTGTCTTGAATACTCTGAAGCTTTCCGTACAGGTAAGATAAACCTAAAAGCTACTCAGAATGCTCTTTCAGATGAGCTTCAATGAAATTACCCAAAAGAAATTCGGAAACTTTAAATATTCCTTTAAGCTTTCATGCAGCAACGTTCATATTGTCAACTTCCTCCTATTTATTCTGTCTTTTGGGGCTGCTCATCATGAATGTTATTAATGATCAGCCTTTGATTTCCTTTGTCTATCAAATGACCTTGTCTATACATATTACATTACAAAAATGCTGGAAAAGGTATATTGCAATAAGATAATTTCAAAATGCAATCTGAAAATAGATACTTTTTTGTATCAAGATAATAAAACACTTTTCTTTAGCAGGAACCTGTTTTGCTTAAATTTATCAATATTGTAATCATACCGATGCTAATAAATAAGCCTTAAAAATACAGACACACAGTAAACAGTCTGTCAGTTGTTGATTATTTTACCAAGAACAATCACAGCAGAAGTATTTGCAATACTGGAAGCCTTGTGAAGCTACTACCTGTGGAGATTTCATGTTGTTTCCATAGTTTTGTAGTTTAAATTCAGAATTCATTGCAGAGTGACAGCCATGCAGAATATATTTACCTCAGCTCGCAGACACTGCAGACAAAACATTATTAAATAAATGTCCAGCAGTCTGATTTGTTTTCAGGTGCTGTAAAACAACGTTATATCCGAATCTTTCTTTAAACCATTGGTAACTCTTTGTTTTTTTTTAAATATTTGGTATCAGCTATTTAGTAATCCATGTCAATCGAGTTTAAAGGTAAGTATTCATTGATTATAAAAGGTGCTGCTGAGAGGAAAAAAAGCTTGTCTGATTTGGAGGTGAAGCTAACACTTGTTCTTTTGATACTTATAGCTGTTTAATTGATTTTTATGTGATACAGCATAAGTGATCCTCATTGTGTCACAGCTGTGATCAAACACAGATTCAGCTTAGCTCTGAGTCGGAGCTGTACAAAAGCTTCATATCTCTTTGATGATCCACTCTTTCTGATGGTTAGGATGTTACGGCACTCTTATGATGTACATGACCCCAGACAGTCTCTTATCAAAGGTTTTTTTTAGCACATGCTGCATTGTTACATCCATTTCTACAACAATCAGGTCAGCGTTTCAAAATGTGCGTACCTTTTCCTTGCTCGTCTTTATGGTGAAAATTTATTAAGTGTTAGACACGCAGCATGTGTTTAAATCGTTGGGGTGACAATTATCACTTGTGTTTCCTCCATTGAGTTGTTTCACATGGAAAAAGTGAGGCTCAGACTGGTGAAGTGCCAGGCTATGAAATCAGACCACCCATTTCACCTGAGTTAAGAGCTGTTTATAGCATTGTTGTGTTTCAGATTTGTGCAGTTCCACTACAATGTTTTGTAATTCAGCTTGTATGTTTGTTGGTTTTTTTTTGCTCAGTTATCATTAAGTATTTATTAAAAGATTGGTGTAGATGATTTTTGCTATGATATAATCACTTATATTTTAAAATGACAGCCATGCGGTGATGTAATAATCTACGCCCCTGCTTCCAAAAAGTGTTTAATTAGCGCCTTACCTGTGGTGTTGGTTCTCCTCCTGTCGTGTAGGGGTCATCACAAAGTGTTTGAGGCCTGGTTCCTGTTGGTTCAATGTGCTCACTGGGTGCATGTGGCGCTCCAGCTGCTGGTCACATCTGGACCAGAGGACTGCGGTCCCCTGCTGTGGCTGCTGACCTTCTACCACCATCCAACCGACAAGTGGCACCACAGATCCTTACAGCTGGTGAGATTGTCTTTAAATCTTCCACTTTAGTTGTCTTTAATTGGATAAATTGCTGTAAAATTGTTTGCATACATCCATGTTTCCAAATGTTATAAACTACAGAGTTGGTTTCACTAGAGAAACGTTAAAATGTTTTTAATAGTAAAGAACGACACAGCGTTGGGATGTTTGCTTTATGAAACAAAAGAGCACAACATGGATAAAGTCTGTGATGGTCTATGCAGCACTGTGTAACGCAAGGTAACAAAGTGGAAGCTGTCTTATTTGCTCCAGGTACCAATGCAGTGAGGGCAGAATTACGCATTAAAGAATAAATAATGGATGACCCCCATCTGAGAAGCAGAGAGTGAGACAGTGGTGTTAGGGGAGATACAAATGAGGGAGGGGGGCTGGGTGAAAAGGGTGATGTAGTATTGATTTCTGTGTGAGTGTCTGGCCAGCTGGAGAGAGTTTAGTCTTTCTGTCTCCTGTTTGACCGCCTTCTCCCTAAACCCTCTGAGGCTCGCTGTAGTGGCAGCCATCTCCCCCGTTACATTAACAATAAATCTCATGTTGGACTTTCTCGCTTTCTCGGTCTTTTGGAAATTTTAACTCTATTGATCTTTATTTGCAGAGATTTTTTGAAAGATCAGAAATCTGATTCAGTAAGTTATATGATGTGTCTGTAGGAGCAAGCCAAAGAAGCACTGGGCCGTCTGCACTCTCTTTCCTCTGCCTTATCTCATCCGCTTCCTGTTGATCGTCTGCAATCATTCATCAGTCTGCTGTCACCACAACCTCAGCAGCTGTCTCTGGATCCATCGTTGACCCTCAACCTGTTGGTTCATTTCGCTGTTTTCTACCCACTACCTCCAAGTGTCTCGAAAGAAATTTTACTGATGGTGAGGAAACGTTTTATTTTTTCATCACTTTCTGATTCTTACTAGACTCTTGCCATACAAACTTCCAGTCAAAGCTCCAATGTGGGGATGGAATTATAAACAAACATATTTGATGGTAATTTGGTAGAAATCCTAATGATAGGCGTCATACCAAACAATAAAAATAGTGTCCTTTTGGTAAGTTTGAAAATATGAGCTCTTGGAGGAGTTTTTTGCTCTTCTAAGTCAGACAATTTCACTCTTGGAATCTTTCCTTTGCACTTTTACAGTATTTCAGGATTAAGCTTTTTCCACCCTGCTGTTTTTCACAACTGCTTTATATTTTATTCTGCTTGAAAATCAATTTTAAAGGGATTCCCCCACCCAAAATCTCCAGTCAGTCTTGATTGGTCAGTTTAATAACTTAAAAGCTGAAACTGAAAACTAACAAAGATCATTAAAAAAAACCCTGAACAATAACTTTCTTGTTTGAAGTAAGCGAGAAATTGGTGTATAGATGGCATAGGATCACACAATCTTCTAGTTTATCTTTACCTTTAAAGCCAAGATTAAAAAGTAACTGCACTAACTTAATGTTTTCCTTCCTCAATCAAAACTTCATAGTAAGCCCTTTCAGCACGGAGCCTGACATGCAGATCTGATGATGAGAAGAGACGCAGCAGCAGCACACAACAAACTCCTGAGCTTTATTTAGACAAAATTATTTAATTACAGAAATGTGTACGTTTATTTTAGTAAAGGTTGTGATAAACATCAAGGATCCGCTAAGGTCAAAACCACTTCTGTGTGCTCTAACATGTTCTCAAAATAAAAATAGAGTATTGAGTAAATAAAATGGGTGGTGCACATCAACACGCACAAATGCTTGTTGAGTTGAAGAAGCTTTGATTCAGAGGTGATTGTGGCTATTTTCCCATCATTTTGTTTTTCTTGTCTGTTGTAGCATCTTGGCCTTGTCGCAGGCAATAACTTGTCTCTGTGTGTGTCGGTCCAGGTGGTGGATCAGCCTGGTCTGATTCATGAGGCAGCATGTGTTCTCAGCTCACTTCAGCTCAGACTAAATGAAGCAAGCTGCTTATCAAGCGACAGAGTTCATCTCAGGATCAAGGAGCTTCACAACACAATAACACGCATGCAAGCAGAACCAACAACACAAACTCACACTCTCCACAACAGGTGAGAACACACACACACACACGCAGCATCGAGCTCATCCATATGTTGAGGTCTTTTGCGGCCATCTTACAGCTATGCTATTGTTGATGTGTTGCTGTATGGTGACAGGAGTGTGTCAAAACAGCACAGCAAGGACAGATTATAGTACAGGGGAAGGATACAATTATACACTTACGCATAACACAACTGCAGGGCCCACAAGGACAGTTACACAGTGACAGATCACTCTGTTAAGAAGCAGCAGCTCATACGTGTCAGTGTCCTCCCACTCACTGAATTTCATCACAATATTAGTCTGTCATGCTGGATTCAGCCAATGCAGCATGAAAGGAGGCTAATATTGAAGGCAAGAAAATCCAAATCACAGCATGAAGAACACACTCTGACAACTCTTGAGTATATTTAAACTGTGACTGATTAAAACAACTTTTTCGTGTATAAATGTAAATATTCCTTTATTGGTCATGAAGGTGAAGAATAGCTCTTAATGCTCTTAAGGATACAGTTGTCTGCTTATTCTTATATATGTTATATTTTGACTTCTGTTTGACCAAGACAAAAATTGTACAAAATAAATGTACTTGCATGTAATACTTACATTTTTTTTCTGATTCCAATAAAAAAATAAATCTTTTAGCTTAATGCAATAGATTTAAATCTGGATGCAAATGTTTTCCAGCTGTAAAACCAACATGAACCACAGCATTTGATTTTTATACTGCTGGTCCTACAAGTATTACACATTGAAATAAAGTATGATTAATAAATCTGTTGATGCTAGTGTATGTCCTTTCGTACAAAATCTATTTCTTTAATTGGTCATTTTATACTCTTTTATGGTTGTGTTTTTTGTTGTTATGGCTTTTATTGTAAAGCACTTTGAGATTTTTATTTGTGCTACACAAATAAAGGTTACTTGCCTACTTCCAGTGTCTGACATTTGATGTTGTCAAGTCTCATTTTTCTGACTTGTATGTATTATAATGTTCCCACTATTCCTGCAGATAACAAGACCCTGTTTCACAGAAAACAGCGTTGTGTTGGTGAGTGACAGAAACTGTCCTCTGCAGTACTGCTGTTATTGAACAAGAACTGATGAAAAGCTCAAAAAACCCACATCCCTCACATCATTTCTCCCATCATCTGTGCAGGGAGACATTGTTCCCAGGATCAGAAGTAAACACTGTCAATATGACAACTTGGCTTCCTCCAGAGATACTGGTTCATTTTAAGAGTTTAATCTTCATTTGCTTTTATTATTAATTTATTTCACAATGTATTTTTTAATTCTTAAATACTCTATTCCCTTTACAGGTGGAGTACAGTTAAAGAAAAGACTTATTTATTGGAAACATTTTTATTTGAATGAAGAAAATCCATCAGCATTCATTTGTGTAACAGTCAAAAAGTCATTACTTGTATAGAAATCCCTGAGAATGGTCCGTTGTATATTTTTCAGACATACTCCATGCCAAGTAAAGCCATTTGTAGTTTAAAAGATGCACCTAAAGTATTTCCAGTCTAAACTCTGAAGAACCAGATCATGAATAGAGATTAAACAGACATGGACTTACACTTCCACTCCTACACAAACAAGCATGGACTTACACAGAGCAGCTCAGGTTCTTAAACATGGTGAGTCTTTTTCCATTAGAAGCATATTTTCCCCCATTTAATCATAAAAAAGGAGGGAGTAATGTATTTTTTTCTGCCCAACAACAAATTCACCAACACTGTCGCACGCTGAGCAGCTTGTACGGTTGGTGGTCTGACTGGTCTAAACTCTTCCAGTTGGCTGCAGAGAATGAACACAGCCTTCTGGCGTTTCCTGGATCCCAGAGAAAAAGGTGTGTACTGGACCCGCAGTGCCAAGTTCCTGCCATCTCTGTCAATAGTCTGCAACCTGGAAGAGACTTAGAAAGATATGCACAGGTTGGAGCAATACGAAACATTTGTTTTATATAGTAATGCACTTAATGTGAAGACAAACGGTGAATACTTTTTGTATCTTAGTCCAGACAAATCCAAGTTAAAGATGTGATCAGAATCTGAGTGCATGCATGTCTTTTCTGCACCAACTTTTCTTTTAACCAATGAAGACAAAGATCTCGTGCAACATATGGTATAATGGTTCAGTTGCTCATACGGAACTTTTCTTTTACTTGTGAAACGCCAGCTTTATTTACAGCACTAGGCTGCATATAAATGTCCTTGTTTTTAGTTCATACAATATGCAATGTGTGACGTGGAGGCTACTCTTAGTATAATTGTTTTTTTCAGTGTTATACATAATTGTATTCTGTTAGACAAAAATGTACAGCAACTATTGTCAATGACAGACTGGGCTAATATTGAGCATTTCAGTGGTCCTCTGCCATAGTGACAAAACATTTTGACTTGCGTTGCTGACACAATGCCAAACGGTGCATTTTGGGGCAATAACTATTTTGACATGTTTTGGGAGAGATATGAGCTTTTACAAGTCAACCATGGTGTTGTTCCGGGCCATTCAGGTTATTTTGGCAAGAGTGCTAACAGTGTTGAGAACATCTGATCTATTTAAAAAACTGAGCCAAAGTAATGAGAAGGATCCGTTCATTTTGGAGGCACTGACTATCTATACGGGAGAGGAATTTAGTCCTGAAGCATCAGTGAGCAGTTTGGGAATAGAGATGAGCTCTTGCAAGTGAGCTATGGTGTTGTGCTGCACTGTAAGACAGTTTTCCCAAATGATTGTAGAGTTTGGAAGATGTGATTTCGATTTCAAGAAATAAGCCAAAATTTACTTTTTGTCCAAAAAAAAACATCCATGTCCAGTTTAATAGATCAAGATGTGTCTGCTCAGTAGCATCATGTAGGCCTGAGGATTGCTAAAAACATTACCAGCACTCGTAACGTTACGGATTTGAAAATCGGTCAGATATAAGCTGGGCTTAAACTGTGTTTTGTGAAAAGGAAGTGTGCAGATTTTGGAGGTCAGAACTAGTTTCCATTTGAAGAAGAAAAATCTATATTCTGTCTGGCAGGTTCTGGCCCAATTTGACCACTGCCTAAAACGAAATGGACTCTGAAATATTGACTGGACATCTGTCAAACAGGCAGGGGTAGATTTTATTTTATAGTTGTGTGTGTGTTTCAGTTATATAAAGAAAATCCACAAGTCGGAGGAGAAGAGCTACCCACTAATATTGAAACTATTACCCTTACTCTAAAGGAGAAACATTCCAGGTTTACAAGACTTTGCATTTCTATATTTTAGCAACATGTTACAGAGCATAGTCCCAATCATCAATCATCATCACGTTGCATGTCATTGTAATGTTTGTACTTATCCAGTCCATTAATTAGATACCAAGTATTACTTTCTTCCCTTGTTCCAAAATGTTTTTGTGTCTGACATCAACTCTGCTGGAACAAGGAAATGCTAGATGTAGTAGCACAATGAAGTCATATCTACCTTAACATAATTCAAATAAGATAAACTTAACACAGTCTGGAGTAGCAGGGAGTTGGAGCCGAGGTCGACAGATGATACTCTTTGCGTGACAGTGTTTTATTCGGTGTTTGGTCTTAATCAGGATGATATTGGAATTGCTCCATCAGTGTAAATAACTCTGTAGCTGTTAAGAAGAAATGTAAAGGCCCGCTGATGATAAAGACCCATTATTTTTAAAACAACTAAACTTTCACATGAAATATGTACGTTGCTCCTACAAATTGAGTATTATACTTTCTCTGACCTCCAACAGCACAATCACCAAGTCAGAAGTGGATTAAATTAGTGCTTTTAAAAAGATAAAGAAACCCAACAGATTTGTCACAAAAGAAGTTATTGGTCATACTTTTGCCCCCATATTTAAAAACATGAAAACTTAAACTGAACTCCTCTTTTAATGATATTATACATTTTATTTATGGTAACACTACACCACTACACCCTCTTCCTTAGAATTGTACAACCACTAAAATAAAAAACAAATACAATTAATCTGATATAAATAGCAATTTTCCAAGTCTGTTGCTCCATGCTTCTGGTCCAGTGGTGAGCAGACTGGACTCCTGTTCCTGCTGAACTGAGCCAGTGGTTCAATAGGACTGATTATCAGCTCAGTAGGCACAAGAATCCCAGCCCAAAGGTCCTTTTTACAGTATTTGCTGGTTATGAACATTTATATACCGTTTTTTTCCCTCGCTGTCTGCATAAATCATTATATAATAAATCCATCACAGTCACATGCCGCCACCGTCTGTGACGAACATGCATGTATACTTCATCACTTAAAACTACAGAAGTTGCCAGCGTATACTTCAAAATGAATTCCAATGAAGCAGCTCTTTGAAAAATACTTGGCTTTAAAAGAGACAATCAGTCTAGTTAAACATGCATGAAGAGAAGATGTGGGTGTTGAGGGGCGAATAACTTTATTTTCGGGGGCTTTATACAATGTTGCTTTATCCTTTGATGTGTGGAGAACCATTTCCCTCCCATTAGAGTGTAATAAATCACCTTTTAGATACAGGCTCTGATGGCAATTCCTCTCTTTTACAGGCCTTTGATGGTCATTACTCTTTTAACAGGCCCTAAATATAGGTCTAAAATGGCAGGCTCCACATGGCTCTCATTTCTAATTCACACATCTGTCCTCGTTTAGTCGCCATTTTGTCGCTGTGAATATAGAGAGCTGTAAAACCTCCGTACAGCACATATTCATACAAAAAAAAGTTTTAAAATTCATTTTTGGCCATCTGTCACTGTTTTGATTAGGGAGCTGAACAGTATAGATTTGCATTACAATTAGCCGATTCTGGCAGCCTACGTCTACGCTCAAGTTAGTGCGGGTCGGGATTTTAAACTCCAAGGTCTCAGTCACACACACTTTGCACACGGTCCAGCTGCATATATTCACAGCTTGTGTGTTTCTCTGAAACGGTGTGACCCAACCGTAGGAAGAACCTTGAAATTGTTATCCAGATTTCCATCTTTGATGCCTCAGTCTAGTTTTCTTTTGCAGCAAGTGTGAGAACTGGCCTGCTTTATGGGTTCCTGTATCTTGGCTGCCTCAGGCTCAGATTAGATCAGAAATCAATATATATTAGCCTGGGATGCCTGTGCAACACTTTTCGCTGCCAAAGTCATATTAAGTTTAAAACCTGAGGCACTCTAAGTACTTAAAGGAAGATTTCTGAGAAGTGATTTTGCGATTGCCATGTCGTCACTGCAAACTTGTTAAAAACCCAACAGAGACTAAAAAAAAAGTTAGTTTAGACTTCATTGTTTTTTACTGAAACTGTGAACAAAGGTGTCAAGGTGCTTATGGGCAGACATTGCAAACTTTCTCACTGCCAATCCCTCCTT
The DNA here is from genome assembly GCA_036024015.1 of Craterocephalus amniculus. Taxonomy (NCBI): domain Eukaryota; kingdom Metazoa; phylum Chordata; class Actinopteri; order Atheriniformes; family Atherinidae; genus Craterocephalus; species Craterocephalus amniculus. Next base: position 20,629 of record JAVQJG010172219.1, read on the forward strand.
TTTGCCTTCTGTATGCTTAGTTGGGCTGATTTGCTGCTTTCGTTATTGTTAAGTTATAAGAGTAATCACTTAAAATGTTCACTAGACAAGTCAAGAGATCCGAAATGTGTGACGTTACTTTCTAATTCTAAGTTGGTACACATCTCCTGTTCACACACACACACATGAAGATTTCAAACATGTTTACATAGTGTTTCATGTCTTTTTCAGGATATGTGATGGCTGTAGTTAGATTCTTTGCAGCTCATGTTTAATTGAAATACATTTTTTGTCAATTATTGTACTGAGCTCTTTAAAGTTCATGAAAATACTGAAATATATTTACCCATGTAAACATATAATAAATCAAATTAACAGTGTTAGCTTTTCCTTCACAAATTAATGTACGGTTGTTTAGCGGGAGACCCGTTACATTATGTTCTGTCTGGTGTTTGGCATTTGCTCAGAATGGCTCCAGTTACACAGATGAATCTTAAGACTGTTCTTAAGATTCATTACGATTAAAAATCTTAAGAGACTCGCATCTCTCTGTGCCGTGTGATTTCCTTACATGCAATGCCGGCACAAATCATAGAACTGGTCGAACATATTGAAATAAACATGCCAAACGTGATGGGTTTCTGTGTGCCTCTCCCTGCTGAGAAGAAAGATGTGCATCTTCGACTTTACATCTAAAATTCCACCCCACAGTTCTTCACACCACAAGCTCACCATTTGCTTCTTAAATTGTGACAAGGCTGCATAAGAAGCAGGGAAATCACTCATAATGACAAGAGCATTCCCAAATCAAAGTCAGGTTTTACAAATAAATACACAAACCATAAACTAATCCATGTTGCTGCTTCGGTTCAGCTTCATTTACCACTAGTGAGTATTGTTTGCATTTCTGCAAAGTCTTACTAATAGTCTACTTTATCATACAAAGAGTGTTGTAGAGATGTTGAGGAAGATTGTCGACCAAAAAGCAGAGAAAAGTGATCTCCTAAAACCTTATGTGCACTTCGAGTACACACTCTCCCCTGTCAGACTTGAACCTCGCCTTTTCGGAGCAACAGTCTGCATCATGTGCAAGATGATCTTTCCCAAACGTAACTAAGAGGAAGCAGCAGCAAAGGGGCGGGAGCAGAGAGGGAGATGAAAGGACGGCAGACAAAGTGGGAGAGCGTTGTGTGCTGCTCATTAGTAACACAGCACACTGTTTAGAATTTGCGAGTAGGCAGGTGTGTTTAATTCTTCGCAGTGAGCGAGACGGTTTTACAGAGAGCAGACTGAGATCAAATGAGTGGAAGAAGGGAAAGGTTGGAGGAGAGGCAGGAGGACCGAGTCAGGAGAAAGTGGATGTAGATAGCAAAAGTGATAAAATAAGGCTCCAGCAGCCGCGCACACAAACTTGACGGCACGTTTCCTTTCATTGTGTGCTTGTCGGGGTCATGCTCTCCTCAGGTGCAGAACTTAGCCACTGTGAACAAAGAGGAAATCAATCACTGTTCACCAATCAGCTAAGCTCTGTGTCTGGCTGGAGAGAGGATACAAAAAGCTGTGGATGTGACTGATGTGTACACACTGATGAGCTCCATCACCCCCCCCCCTCACCCCCCGGACTCCTCCCTTCCAAGTCTCCTGCTCCTTACACATAATTACATCCACCCGAAGATAATCATGTCTTCTTCACTTTTTAAGTTTCTACTATAGGGTGTGTGTGTGTGTGTGTGTGTGTGTGTGTGTGTGCTCGTATAGAAGAAGAGTCTCTGGTTGCTATGGCAGC
>JAVQJG010172227.1:0-13502 GCA_036024015.1 Craterocephalus amniculus
ATAGAGTAAATTTGCCCGGCACCAAACAGCAGCCAGACAATCATTCTGCTTGCAACGATGCTGGACAAGACAGGTAAAAAAAAGAAAAGAAAAAAAAAACAAAAAAAAAAAACTTTTACATCCGATCTCACGCCTCTTCATGTGAACTAATTGGCTCCACGGTAGAAAAGAAAAGAGGAAAGTTTTATTGATGCCCTCTGAGTCGTGGGAAGCCAGTGGAGAAAACACCCGAATTTCTGCACATCTGAAGCAGATTTCTGACCTTTTCCAGTCAAAGAATAAGCCTCGTGACCTTCTTTAGGGGACAGATTTACTCAGGTGTGGATGGTAAATGTGAGGCTGGTGGAGAGGGGGAATGTCACAAACATGGCAACCCTGGATGAATGTCCCTCAGGATAGATGTGAGCACAAATGCTATTTCTGTCTGCAAATGAAGAAAAAGACGAGAATAGCTGCCTAAAGATGAGGTGAAAAACTGCAGTAAGACGTTGCTGATGCACCGTCAGGGGGGTAAAAGTCATTATAGTCAGCTTTTTTTCCACTTTCTTCCCAGCTGACTGCCCAACATCTCTGTGTTTCAGGATAAAGATTGAAGAGGAATATGCCAAGAACCTCTCCAAGTTGTCTCTGAGCCCTCTGGCAGCGCAGGAGGAAGGGTGAGTGCTGGAAACAGAAGCTGAGGGATGCATCGGCGAACCCACAGATACAGCAGGCCCTTCTAAAACAGGCCCAGACTTTTTTTCTCGTGTGATGCTCCTTTCTCAGAGCGCCCCCATCATCATGTCTGCCCGTCAGAAGAGATACGTTTGCACAAAGTTGCTAGATGGAAAGGAGAGTATGGGAACATTAATGTGTTTGTTCTCCACCTGGAGAAAATAATTTTGAATGATGGATTCAGAATGAGCCGGGATTCATTTAATGAGCTCTGTGACGCCGTTTGACCTCTTGTGGCTCCAGATATTTCATCCCTTTCATCCCGAGTGCACGTTCAGCCTTGTGTTAATGCGAAAAAGTGATTCTTTACACGTTTGTGTTTATTTTAACTTTTTAGAGTGTATTGGAACGGTTTTTCATATTTAAGGTGTTTCAAATTTATTTATTTTTTGTGATATTAAGGTTTTGTACAATGGAAACGCAGCTCTTGACCTGGGAAATTACATTGTAACTTCTTATGGGAAAGGATTTATTAAGGATTTAAGGATTTATTTAGGATTTATTATATAAGTGTGAACGGAGTGTGTTGGAGCCAGAGATGGTTTGCAAGCAGCTTCTTGGTAAAAAACAAAGATAAAAAACTGTGATTTATAAAGATATTTTATCATCTAAGCTCGACTTTCCTGTGCCGACATGGATTCTCTTAATTAATCTGTATTTTCCCCCTGATTTATCTTTACACTTCTTTTTTGTAATGATAGGCTTGGTTTAGCTTGGCTTTTGGGGGAGGACTTTTTGTTTATTTGCAGCCAACCTGCTCGGTGTATTTGCCGAGCTTGCAGAGTTCCTGCAACCTGAGTGTAATTTATTTCACACTGATGTCTTCTCAGGACTCTTGGAGAGGCCTGGACTCAGCTGAAGAAGAGTCTACATGATGAAGCTGAAGTCCACCTCAAGTTTTCCAACAAAGTAATTTATTCTCTCTATGAAATGACACACCAACAGGAAACTGATTCATCAAGCTCTGAGTATCATCCTCAAGACAAAACAAAAAAACACAGCTCCATCCTCCTCCTCCGGCATCCTGAGCCTTGTTTGCTGTTGCTCTCTCTGCTCTGACCGAAGGAAACGACCCGACCCTCTACGGTCGGATTAACACGGATGCAGAAAGCACACACGAGCTTCAAAAGCAGAAGTAGCCCCGGAGCTCGTCGTAGCGCTCCGTTGTCCAATTAATTAGCTCGGTGTTCTGACGAGCCCCGACCCGGGGCAGCACGCTCCCTCCACTAGGCCTGTGTGCCACTTTATCATAGGTGGAGGTAAACCACACTCATGCAGCTCAGTGCTGCTCTCAGTAAGCTGCATTTCAGCTTTGCCATCAGCACATACTGTAATAAGATTTCTGCATGAAGAGGCAACACTGCTAAGGTGTTGTGTTTTTACTGAACAATTAAAAAATAAGGCTTTTTCACTCTAATGCATGAAGCAATGTGATTTTTTCCTGTATGATGATTCGTCTGTTTAGATGGATTGATTTTTTAGAAAGAATTGCCGACACGGAAACAGATGAACAACTAATGAAATGGGAGCAAAAATTTACATTAAGGAGCTGAGCTCATAAACTACCAGCAGGCAATGTCAAACTTTTACGTTTTACAGTTTCTGAGAAAGAAATCTTGACCAAATGCAGCTTGAAGTGGGACATCTGATCCGCGTGGTTCAAAAAAAAAGGTCAGATTCAGTCGCTCAAGCTATAATTCAGGTTAGGACATCCCAACCACGCGGTGTCCGACCCCGTCCTGCAAGCTGCACTCAGGAACTTCTGGAAAACTCAGCGCTTTTCTTCTCTACAGATTCTGTATATCACACAGAATAATCAGCTAACAGCTCCCACGTTGGAATTTATCCCGTTGACTTGGACTGGACTGACTGGCGTCATCCTGTTGCATGAACCAAATTCCAGCTGAACGTTTGCTCACACTGATAAAGTCAAATTATTTGTTTTCCACATTTATTAAACACCTGAAATACCAAAACGCTTACAAACTTTGTAAAACTAAAGAGATAACACAATTAAATACTTAAAAAACAGACACAATACAAACAAAAACACCCAAAGGCCTTAGAAAATAAATGAATTTCTAATTTGGCATTTCAGATGTCAGTGAAAAGTACATCTCTGACTGAGATGAGAGGATTGTTCCACAGCTTCAGGGCTGCTGTGATCACCTTTTTTTACTCTTCTTGATGAGTTAAAAGTGGTTTATTAGCAGATCTAAGACATCTGTGGTGTTTTAGAAGCAGAGGAGCTCTATAATATACCGACAAGCTTCACATTAAAGAGCTTAAACTTAATATAACGGTTTCAGGTGGGACTCCTGAATACTTCTGTAGACAGTAAGCTGCAGTGATCAGAGTACCTGGATGCTCCAGAACTGATAAAAACCAGGTGGTGCACCGATTTAGCTTCTACCACAGAGTCCATCCTCGCCACCTCCATCACCACCAGCAGAGATTGCAAACCATCCGCCTGGCTCAGATAGGGCCCTCTCTCTCTGACTTTTCTCTGCTCTGAGAAAAGATCCTGCATGATTCGTCCTTTTTCAACCTCAGAGTCACATCACTCACATTTTCAGCCACATAGATGCACAGAGATGTGTGAAGGGTGTGAGGGGGTAAAAATGTAAGATTTGGACATTTGGAAAACCACCAGAAAAGGTTTTTGAGGAGTAATACTCAGCACAAATACCAATGATTAATTGTACTCCGAAGATATACAAATATACATTTAATATTATTATAGATATTATTATTATTGATCATTTTCCTACTATTACTTTACAGCTTTATCATAGCATCACATTACTTAGGATATGATTAAGTGGTTTTATATAGATTTATTATTATCATTATCAACATTGTACCACGATAATTAATTATTATAATCACTATATTGTTATTATTACAATCAGTATTTACATCAATATTTCCTCAGAGAATACATGTTTGTAATGCTGTGTAGTATTAATAATCATACTACCAACAATAACAGTAATACTGTTGTTGTTTCAGTGTAAGATGATGTAATGGCTGTAATGACTGAATATGGTTGTAATTTACTGGATGTGGGATTAGATAAGCATATCCACCCGCTCCTTTTTGTGTTTTCTTTTTTTTTTCTATATGTTGTCCATCAGTCCAACACAGCTGGATGTTTTGTTTCCATAGTTACACACAGAGGTGGAGAAACCGCTGCTGACGTTCAGAGGAGACAACTTCAAGAAAGACCTGAAGAAGTACGACCACCACATCGCCGACCTCAGGAAGCAGCTGGCCAGCCGGTTCGCCAGCGTGGAGAAGGTACACACACACACACACACACACACACACGCACACACCACACACACACATAAACACACACATAAAAGATGACTTAATGATAAGAGCTCCAGAAACTCCTCCGTTCGCCTCCCACCCGCTGAATCAGTTCATGAATGGATGCCGCCTTGTCCTCTCATGTTGGTTTTGTTTTCCACGTCGGTCGGAGCAGCATGTTGAGGTGGGCGGCAGCAATATGTGATCATCGTGTTTTCACCAACAGGAAGCGACACGCTGGCTTTTATGCTCCCATGTTCATACATTTACGTGTTTTTATTGCGGCACAGTTACGTCACCTGTTTGTCCAAATATCCAGGAAATCTGGTGGTAAATGTGTCTCATTTCAGATATATATTATCCAGTGAGGATTGAAGGACTTTCAGACAGTAAAACTTTTTTTTTCTCATTACGTTTTATCAACACATGAAGTAAATCTGCTGATCAGACCTGGTGTGAACGTCTGTCGGAGGTGATCCAATCTAAAGTGGCAGTGCTGGGTAGAGGCAGGAACGCACAGATCTGATCTCTGATGCTGCCTTCAGACATAGGCTAAGACACATTTCCACATTAATTAGCATTCCTAACAGAAACGTGTCCTGAGCATCACTGAAGAGCTGATCTGATGTGACTCTGCTGGATTATGAGTTCTGTCTCCTCAGAAAATCAGCATCAAAACTCAGATTATCTCATATACACGCCTGCAAAATGATTCCTACCCATCCATTAAAGAGAAGGCAGGATTCTTCAAAGAAATTCAGATAACTGGAGACTGAAAAGAGTCATAATAAATATACATTTGCTAAACTATAGTTGGATAATATAAAAATGTATATATATTTTTCTTTGTTTAATTGAGTTGAAAAAAAATAAAAAACTAACAAAATGGACTACACAATTAAAAACAGTGTTAATTTCCGCAAAATGTATTTACTATATTTTGTCAGTTTCAGCTCATTTCAGTGGTTGCTGTTTTTTCCTTCTTTAATGGGAGGGTAGGAATCATTTTGCAGACAACTGTAAGTCCTCGTGCTGACACTCAAAAACTGATTTCTTCTATATGTTCCTGCAGGTTGATGTGTTGAACTTCTCTCTCTGAGCTGAAGGGAAATACAAACTGACAGACATGAGCCAAGAAATGGGTTTTACAGCAAGGACTGAATGAGCCAAGTTAGCCACACCCTGTCAGGGTTCACCCAAAGCACATTTAGTTACATTAATCTGACTATATTCATTGCATAGGAGAGAATGTTTGGTTGATCATCTTTGTTTGTTTACGTTAGGCTAGATGGGCTAGCAGTTGTGCATCCCTCTTATTTAGCAGAGCATGTCATGTCAGCTGATCCGAGCGACTTCAGTCTGAAAGAATTTTTACTCCCAAAGGGATAAAAACAAAAGATCACCAAGTTAAAGAAATTAAGAAAAATGGGCAAAAAAGGTCAGATGAACGTGTGAGGGTTAACCGCCTCAAATAGTTGTTTAAAATTAACAGATTTTGTTTAAAGGGTCAATAAAATGTTAATTCTCTCTTATTTCAGGTCAGAAAAGATTAATCAGTACCAGCAGGTTTAACCTTCATGCTTTAGTTTAATAGATTTCATTCATATACTCATATTTGCCAGAACAACATTCTTTATTCTAAGAAAAATAACAAATTTTAGCTGGAAAATTGCAGAACATTCAACATCCTGAAAAGCCTTGAACAAATCATGTGTATTATGAGTTTAGAGGAGGGAAATAACCATATTTTAGCTTAAAATTGTGATATTTACCTCAAACATACCTCATGGCGTTTAAAACTCACGATTGAGTGACTGTGAGGAAGAGTAAATTATGATTAGAAAGGAGGCAGGAAAGTTTTTACTTTACAGTAACTGTTTTTTGTTATTCCTTTCAGTTTTGTTATTTTTAATTCAAAATAAATAAAAGAATATTCAATATTATTTCAAAAAACCCAAAACAACCATTTGTGCTCACAGTTTGGTGTCACGCTGAAAACATTGGTAGAAAATAAGCATTTAAAAGAACCATTTACGATAGGTTTACGTTAATGTTAATGTCGTAGAGCAAATGCTCAATGAAACGGATTAAAAACGGATCAGAGGACATGATCGTCGACATGAAAAGGCGGGAGTAACAGAGGAAGATACAGTGAATCTGAGGATCACAGGACTGACGCAGTGTTCCTGTGGGTTTTCATTGCAGGCCCGTAAAGCTCTGGCCGACCGGCAGAAGGACCTGGAGGTGAAGACTCAGCAGCTGGAGATCAAACTCAGTAACAAGACGGAGGAGGACATAAAGAAAGCCCGACGGAAATCCACACAAGCAGGTCAGAGGTCACCGATACGACACAATGCAACCAACCCATGATGAAATGATTTAACGTAAACGTGTCTGCAGACTGAAGGGGACGGTTTGTGTTTAATGTCATTTCCTCCTGTGTTAGATTAAAGGTATTATTTTTATTAATGAAAGGTGGAAATAACAAGAGAAGCTCCAATAAAACAGAATCCCCGAGAGCCTGACCCGAGCTGCGTTTGACATTTTAATCAGAAACGTCTCGCTCTAATCGCTCTCGCTTACAGTTTCAGGACAAGCTCAGCAGGAACTAATCTTTCTCTGTTGCTCTCAGTAGATTAGTCACAGCTCGCAGCGCTAATCAATAGCTCTTATAAGGCGCGGTTAAATTATGTCAGCCTCGCACCGCCGCCCCCTCCGGGTCGGGCGAGGTGTCAGTACGGCTCGCTGCCGCGTTTCACCCGGGATGAAATCAGTAAAGCTTCAGTTTTAGGAAAGAGACGCTGCAGAGTGGCCAGCAGGAAAACCCTGAGTCAAACTTTTAGAAAAGCAGAGTAAACATCCCAGATGAAGAAGCTAAAGTCCTATGAATCTTTATTCATATCTATTTAGTGAAAAAACACATAGAAATAAATAGTAATGATAAAAAAAAGACATATGTACATGAAGCCTGCATCATAAATCACAAATTCCCTTGGGAATGGTCAAATTTGGCAATGATGGGATGTCAGAGATAAAGAAGCAAAACATTTTCCAGTTCCGACCTAAAAACGGCCAAAGTGATGAAAATAAGAGTAAGAAGGCAAAGACAGACATGAAGCAGGCTAATAGAGGGGAAATAGTTTGCCCTGACTGTGATTGGACCCAGATTCATCCCTCCTGCAGCAGCGCCCTCTGCTGACCGGCCTGTGTGCTGCAGCAGAGAGAAGCTCAGCTGACAGAGATCAGCATCCTGGTCCTTCTCTTCACTTCACTTCTTATTTATCTGTGTTTGTGTTTCCTCCAGGTGACGATCTGATGCGATGTGTGGACCTGTACAACCAAACCCAGTCCAAGTGGTTTGAGGAGATGGTCACCACCAGCATGGTGAGACTGCCTAATCAGTGGCTGCAGCAGATGTTTCACTTCTGAGCTGTAAAACCTGGTTACAGTTTATTTTTACATTCTCTAAATAACTGGTTCCCAAACTAATGAGCCACGACCCCCAAGATGACCTTTATTGGTGTTTGGGACCCTCCCTTCCACGATGACAACTAATAATTATGTATCATGGGTCATCCTGCAGGATCCTCTACATATGAAGTCTGTCTTCATACATAAGGCAGATTTTTGTGAATTTATGCATTAATGTGAGAATTAAGGTGTTAAATTTAGATTTATCTCTCGGCTAATGGTTTCATTTTGACAGCCATGATAAAAACCACAAATTTATTTGATATAAATGATATTTTTCGCAATTATCTGGCGACACCCTAAAATGATTTCAGCCCCGACCCACAGTTTGGGAGGCGCTGCTCTAAATGATGCTGAGGAAATTTAATCATTCCTGCAAACATTGAAGTTTGTTTCTTCATGACTCTTTGTTTTGCTGTTAGTATTTACTAAAAGCAAAGTCAGAGAAGTTTTAGTTTTGTTCCTGACGCTTCGTGCTGGCTGTGAATGCAGGAGCTGGAGAAGCTGGAGGTGGAGCGGATTGAGTGGATTCAGCAGCATCTACGTCAGTACACGACTCTGCGGCATGAAACCGACATGTTCAACCAGAGTGTGAGTTTCCTCCAGCATCATAACATGTTCTTCACCTTTTTCTTTTTTTTCTTCCTTGTTTTATACTTTGATGTTAATTTCATGTCTCTTTGTGGAGATTTTTATGTTATTCTGAGCTGGTTTTTCTTTCCTAGTTTTTATTTTACATCTCTTCGTTGCCACAGCCTCCGTGTGGTAGTCTGATGTATCTTTTTATGCTTTTACATCCATTTATAGTTTCCTTCCATGTGTTTTAAAACTTGTTTCACATTTTTAAAGCTTTTTGGTTGTTGGTTTGGGTTGTTACTTGGATATTTTGTAAACCTTTGGTTTATTACTTTTTTCCATCGGTTTTGCTTTCTTGTTGCACTTTCAACATTTTTTTTGTCTGTTATTATCTGCTTTTATGTACAGGTTGAAAAAGGATGGATGAGTTTTATTTATTCACAGTACTGAATAACTTCATGTAGACCACAAAGCACCAAACACATCTGTAGACACACAGCAGAACAGGTTTATAGTTGGTTTTACTAAAAAACAAAATAATTAAAGAGATCATTTAGTGTAAAATAGAAATGAAAAAAGAAAGCAGTAATTAAGAAGGCAGTCAGACTCTTCTCCTGTGAAGCTGTGCTGCTGTGATGGATGCAGTCTGTGGTCCGGCATCGTCATCCTGAAATGTGAACCCTCCCTGAAACAGACCATGTATGGGAGCAGATGTTGATCTGAAAAAATGTATTCCTTCCCTTCCATTAATTCTTACTAATAATTCAAATAACTGGAGACTGAAAAGGTAACAATAGATATAAATTAGCTAAATTATAATTTCATGAAATAATGCAATGAATTTTTGTTTAACTGAATTGAAAAGATTATATAAAACATGCTCCCTCTCCTTTTCAGTCCATGCAAATTTCAAGTCTCTGTGTGGAGATTTTTTAATCTGTGACGGTTTGTTTTTCTTCTTTTTCACTTTTTCTGTCTGTTCATTATTCTTCATCCTCTTTGTCTTTTGTTATAATCTCGAGTTTCCTTCTTATTTCTTTAAACTTGTCTGTTTGCAGATCTAGTTTCGTTTTATTCTTTACAACATGGGTGTGAGGCACAGCAGAACGCAGACAGCATAGACATAGCTTTAACTGAAGAGAAGAGAAAGAAAACAGTAGAAAGCAGACGTATCTGATTCCATGGTTACATTAAAGTTTTTCCCTTAAGGGTTGTTTTGTTTTTATTGGTTAAATCCAGTCTGAAAGTCGTACGGCTGGAAGCTTAAAAGAAAAAACTGAGATTAGTTATTCATCTCTACTTCTTACTGCACTAAATGTTTTTCTTTTTTTTACTTCTAAAGCTGAAACTCTGTCCTTATTTTCTTAAATGTGTTGCCATTGTTTTAAAAAGAGGAAAAAATTAGAATTTTTTGCTTTTTACACCATGAACTTTCCCTAAAACTTTACAACCTTCATATCTGTGTTGATGTAAGTTTTTATACAGCTTTCACTGAGTGTTGTAGCTTTTAGTTGTTCCCATCTGAGCTTCGACTAACCGACCAAACTTTTAGTGAGACGGCGCGGTCTCCAGCCGCCACCCTGTGATCGCTCGGCACCTCGTTTCGGAGGCGTTGGGTAAACGCTGCAGATGTGAAGAGACGGGAAGTAGCGTGAAGCTGCTCCTCAGTGCGCCGGCTGTCAGAACAGATCCCACAGAGATGATCTCAGCTCAGACAAACATGCTTGCAGAGCAGTTTAAAACACACTGTATTTAAAGGAAAACTGTGTAACTTTTGTCTAAGCAGATGCCTTACACAAAGGTTGCTTTTGTGTAAGGCATCTAAGCCTGTAACGACACTGTTGCAAAATTAAACAGTCTCTCTCTTTCTGGGCTCCTCAGACACCGTGTTCACCTTCTTACTTTGTTCAAATTTTACTAATTTTCAAAGCAAAAGCAGCATGAAGCTCAGCAAAGCGCTGCAGGTCACATGATCAATGATCCACTCATGCAAAGTTGCATGTCTGGTTTCTGAAGAGGGCAGCTCCTACAGAACGCGACGTGTCAAACACTGTTTACTGACACCAGGAGAATTAATCAACGATCGATTAATTGATCATTAAGAATCTAATCTATTTACATAATCCTTTAATCAATTAAACAAATGTATCTTCAGACTGGTGCTGAACTTTCATGTAAGCCCATATTTTCCAGTGTAACCATTGAATGAATCCCATTTCACTGCCACAGGAGTTGTTCATCTTTTAAAAAAATAAAAGAACACTGGGTTTTTTCTACTTTCACTTCATTTGAATTTCTGCAATAAATATAGAATTTTAATTAATGATCAATCAATCGTTAATTCTCCTGATAATCGATTAAGACAATTTAATCGAATGTCCATCCTTAATTATAACTCACACTTATTTCTCAGTCCATTATAATGGTCTAAAAATTCTTATTTTCAGTCCAGTTACATTCCAAACATTGCTGTTTCGATGTTGGCTCTTTTTTAACGCGATGTCGTCCCGCTGAAAGTGAAGCGGTTGTGTTATTATATATGTGTATTATATGTTATATACGGCTGATGTGTTGCAGATGGTGGAGCCGGTGGACCAGCTGCTGCAGACCGTGGACCCCACCAAAGACCGAGAGCTGTGGGTGAAGGAGAACAAAACCAGCGAGGTGCGGCCTGTGGACATGGACATCTAAACCGTCCTGACCCGGGACCGCCCGTCCTGGTTTCAGTATTACGGCACGTCCAGAGTCCCAGAACATTTCTGATTCCACCGACCGGCGGACGGTGCATGTCCAGACTCACTGGTCTGCTCATCCTCTGACTGGAAACAGCCCAGTCTGAGTCCAGGAAACAGAAATGGATCAAAGTACCAGCATGTTCCTTGGAAGTTTTAACCCTATCATAATCAACGTTAGCTTACTGAATGCCATTTAACGTACTATGCTGTTTACCTGTCGTAAAGTTAAAATTATAGAAAGGAAAAAAAAACTTACTGTGTTTTAAATTCTTTAGTTTTGCTTCAAACACTTTTCCAGTTTGACCAAACGGAGAAAAAAAAAGTCTGATTACTGATATTATCTTTATTTTAGATACAGATGCTGAAGCATACGGAGATCTCAGAGTGAATATGATCTATTTTCATATTTTGCCGGCTGTTTTTTTGGTGGAACTGCATGTTTTGAATATCTTGCTTTTACCATAGATGGAGAGCTGCCGCGTTTGTGGAGCCATGATGATCGTTTTACTGTAGTTTATTGAATTTGCACAAGGTCGTCTGTATCTTCTGGTTAACTTAGGAAAAAAAAATCTGTACAGCATTAATATCCAGTAACCTCAGTTGTTGAAATACAGTGTTTTGGAAGGCCACGAGTCCCAACGCGTGGTCCTCAGATTTAGGCCAGGGTCTGTTCTGGATCAGTCTGGAAGAAAAAAGGTGGTCCAAGTTACACTGAAACACCTTTTAGTGCCTAACGGTTATAAACCTGGAATGTCCTTGATATATTCTCTCTGCATCAGTGTACATTTGTACAGACCGGCTAGATGTATTTTGCTGTTGAGATGTTTTACCAGGCCGCAGAGGTTCGGGTGTTTGCATTGTACGTTGTTGTTTCTGTCCGTTCTGTGGTCAGCGTGCAGGGGGAAGAGTTAACATGCAGCTAACAGCAGAAAAAAGCTGGTTTCATCAGAGACAGCATGTACAGTACATGTCCGTGTTTACACTGTGTCTGTCTGTCGTCTTTTTACATTAACTTGTGTCCGTTTTTGTCCTGGATTGACTTTTAGATTCTCTGTCGCTTGCGGTTTAAGAACAGACAAAAGCTGCAAGTCACAATAAACTGTCACCAATCAGAAACACAGGGATAATTTGTTGAAAAGCAGGAATTTTTTTTGTTTTCGGCCCAAACTTTGCTTCATGCGCAGGTGTTAGGTGGCGTATCTGTCGTAGAGGTTTTATCAGTGTGTCAGTGTTGTGCATTAAGTGTCATTACGTTCCAGCTAAATGTTCTTGGTGAGAATTCACGATGACGTAACGGTTGAGTTAAACCCCCCATCTCTCCCTGTGGTGAACGTTTCCATTGAAGCTGATGTTTTAAGAATGTTTGATCATACGTGACCTCTGTCCAGACCGTGTACTGAGGAAAATACGGCGTCCAAAATAAATCTCCTCTTTGAAAATCAAATGTCACTGCGTGTTCATTATGTAACTGTACCGGGAAGTTCTGCTTACATCTGCAGGATGATCGATTTCATAAATTCATTTTCCAGTAAAACGGCAGCAAATTTAATTTGCATGTCAACCACAACAGTATGATTGCAGCTGAAATAGGATACTGCAGCCTCCGATGGGATTTAGCAGATTATTATTTAGCAGTTTATTTCTATGAAATAAAGCCTTTTAAACATCAGAGCAGAGATAATTTCTCCATTTTATACAACCCATTCAAGGTAACAACGGGTGCATAAATGTGTCACTAAAATAATAGTTTAAGTGAACTTCTTTTTAAAGAAGTCATGACCTTGTTTCTACATTGTAATTCAAGATGAATAATAATAGCAATGATAAATTAATGTCACTCTAAAGCTAATATTTTGCTGAACAATCCTTTGAGGTCATCACAGCCATCGGGTGTTTCTGGAACATCGGCACCTGTCCACAGGTATTCTGGCTCTCTGCTCATCAGCCGAGTCTGTCATTGGTGGAGGATCGTATTGTTTGTTTATTTTTATTATTTTTTATCAGCTGAATTAAATTAAATAACTGTCTTTTTTCCAAATTACAATTTAACTAATTTTCATTTATTTATTATTTTTTTAACAGTCATGTTATTTGAGTGACGATTGAAAGTTTTCTTTAATGGGAGGGTATGAATAATTTCATCAGACATCTGTATATATAATTTATATCAGGGTATTTAAGCTTATTTGAGTTTACCTGTGTGTCTACAGTATTCAGGATTTCTTTTATACCTGGGTGTGTTTTAAAGTGTCAAATTGACAGAAACGATATGAAGCTAACATGTTTACATGTATTTTAAAAGTTGTTCTGGTGTTTTTTTTACAATCATGTAAATCTGATCACTGAATACTTTTGTGCAGGTCATCTGTGAGATGTTCACCTGCTTGACTTCCATGTTTCAGACCAGATTCAGGGTGAGACTGGTTGAGCGATAACGCTGAATATCACAGGAAGTGTTCGGTGAGTGATCCATGCTCCAGCCTCCACTGGTTTATAAGCTGTTGTTACGTTAGAGGCAGAGTTGGATGCTGTGTTTAGAAATGACTCCTCTGATTGTCAGATCAACCTTGTTACTCATACCACCACAATTACATGACGTAAACGTTCCTACTGTGTTGGTGGAAAGACAGTTTCTTTAACTTAATGTGGATTTATTCTAAATGAGGGGAAATAAATTGTGCAGTTCCCGAG
>JAVQJG010172253.1:0-19807 GCA_036024015.1 Craterocephalus amniculus
AGTGGCTACCGTCTGTGGAAGAGGAAAAAAGAGACGTGGACGAGGTGGAATCCGCTCCGTGAGTCACGTACCAGAAGAAGAGCAAACTGGAGTCCTTTTCGGTCTCGCCGCTCTCTCCACCGTGAGAATGCCAGACCAATATTAATCTGCGTTTTGTCCCTTTCCTTGAAAAATAACGTTGTTTTTTGGAGGTAATATTGCCTCCTCTTCGTCTTCGGTCGGACGCTTCCCACTTATACCGCCGTGAGTCTCTACCATCTTGAATGCGTGCGCTGCGCCGTAACTCCGCCCTGTGGCGGCTCTTTAAAAGGACAGGGGCGCGTGTTCGTACATGGATGCACATGCACGCGCGGCCGGGCCGGCTAGTAAACACAGAGATGGAGATCAACACACAGAGGCGCTGTGTGACGTCGCGCTATACTCCAGATGAAAATAAACACCCGGTTCTTCACAAAAAGATTTTTTAATTCCTTCAGGGTGGAAACAACGAATTTCGCTTTTAGCCCCTTTAATCTCTTATTTCTCACTCTCTGATTTTGATCTTTTCCTCCCTCTCAGGGCGACAAAGGTCAGAGGGGGAGGGATGGAACAGATGGACTCAAGGTGAGGACGGTACAGTCAGTGGCGCTGTCTGATTTGTTTACAGGATGAATTTCAGCATCTCTGCGGGTTTTTCTTTGTCTCATTAGGGCGAGGCTGGTTTCCCCGGGCTTTCCGGCTGTAAAGGTGCCCCTGGACCAGATGTGAGTTGTGTGGCTCAACCTCTTGATTGCTTTGACACAAGCTGCACTCACTAATACCACTGACAATTGTTGCCAGGTGGAGGCTAATCATTAGATATGTGCAAACATGGAGTCAGATCAGATATGATTATCTATCGTATATTTTGGCGTTCTCATTTCTTGTCTCCAGATACGCCACTTCCGCCCGAGACTCCAGCTTCTTTGTTTACAGATTAGCCATTAGCCAAAGTTGCATGTTTGGGAATGTCCCTGACCAACATCACGCCCTGAGACAGGCGCACAGAGGCCCTCGGCTCTTTAATCACAACTCAGTTTACATTCTCCGCTGTCAGGCTGTTTAAATGGAGCCTATACTTGTAATGTAAACAAACTTCAAAACTCATGCTTACATACAGATACAAGTACAGCAACCTTCAAGGTTGAGTGAAGTGGCTTCAGCTGCTTATGATTATCATGCACTGAAACTGTCTGCGTGTTTTTGCATCACCAGGGTCAGCGGGGAGAGCCGGGACCGAAGGGTGACCCCGGTTCCTACGGAAAGAAAGGAGAAAAAGTGAGAAACAGGGACCATGAAGATCTCAGGCAGCTTTTTGGCGCTTTCTGATCACCTTGTATGATTTTATTTTAATTTTTTATCAGGGTGATTTCGGAGAAGATGGTGAGCCAGGGCGGCCTGGAAACGACGGGAAACGGGGGGCTGACGTAAGACGAGAGAAACAAATGAGAATGACAGAAGATAGAGCAGGAGCTGTGTGTGTTTGACCAGAGGTGTTGTTACAGGGTGACCCAGGTCCTCCCGGCGCCGATGGAGACAAAGGGGAGCGCGGAGATGATGTAGGTCATAACAAAACATTTCAAGTTCATGGCTTTCAATCTAGTTTTTTAAAATTTTCTGATTTTATGTGTCTTTTAGGGGGCTTCCGGACCAGATGGACCAGCTGGCGAGAAAGTTAATAAGACTGACACAGATTTTTAGTTAATGTGTGGACACCGGGCCGTGTGTGAACATGTTGGAAATCTCTTGCAGGGACAAGCCGGGGAGAAGGGGGAGCAGGGTTCCCGTGGAAACAGAGGTCCAAGAGGCGACCTGGTAAGTGATGCTTGATGATGAAAGTCCCCAGTCCCTCCATGTGCCGCTGATTCCAGCATCCCTTCCTCTGAAATTCATGTGAAATTCAGTTTTACACATTTTGAATGGATGTCAGCTGCGGCGGCCCCGAGGGGGGGACGAGTCAATCGAGTGTTAGCCCCCGTGTTCTCCTGCTGCTCTAATTTCATCTCAAACTTGACTCTGGTGAGCATTTACTGTGCTGAATGCTTTTTGGCCACTCTCTACATTCATTCTTTCCTTTTTTTTTTTTTTTTTCCTTGCCAGGGTGAGCCGGGACCGCGCGGAGAGGCAGGGAGGGAGGGCGCAACAGGCGCCACCGGAGAACCTGTAAGTCAGACACACAACACTGCCGCATAAACAAACACACAAACAGGAGCTGCACGCACTGCTTGTGAACCTGTTGCTTTGACTCCACCACACTCCTCTCTTCCGCTATCCCTCTTTTCCTGCGTGACGATGGGAATTTCCTGAAGTGTCCGCGAAGCTCAAACAGAGGCGAGTCTTGCCGTTGCCCACCCCACCTCGCTGTTTCACCCCTTTCTCATTCTCAGTGTTTACTCCTTCTGGGAACACCAGCACTCACTCTTTCCCCTCTGACTCAGTTCTTCTCTCCATCTGCTCCGGCCAAAGCCTCAATATGGGTTTCTTACCAACGCGCCAGGCAGAGTAACAATAATAATACATTACAAGCATTAGCTGTGGTAACCAGTGAATGTGAAATACTTTTTGAATCCCCCGAGGGAAATTATGAGAAAGCATAATATAAAACCTGTGTGATGTCAGACGTTTGAATGGTCCTTTTGTGCTTTTTTCCCCCCTTCTTTCCTCATCAGGGCTCTGTAAGTGCTGACCAACAACGCGGTACTGAAAACTTGGAATAGCTGACATGTTGCGCGTACACACAGATATCTTTTGTTCTTCCTTTACATTCATGTGGAAGTGATTGAACACACACCATCAACAGTTTAAGGCCCATTTCTGCTCCCTGACGGACGTAAATGTGGTCGCCGTTCCAAACATGCGTCGCCATCTTTATACTTCCATGCATCGTTTATGTTGCTACAGCTAGGGGGCAGTGCTGAGTTCATTGTTTACTCAACGGTTGGCGGCACTTATGCGTAAGCATGTTTCTAATTACCAACACGCCCTGAACACTTGCGGAGCCTTATTTTTTAAACTTGTGCAACTTCTATGGTTTTCGTCCTCGCTTTCATTGTTCTTCTACGGTTTTCCTTTTTTTGTTCATTGCTCTTCTTCTTCTTCCCTGGTTTCTATCTGCTCCACTGTGCTCAACACTGCCACCGTGTTCTCCGGTGGTATTACTCTGTCTTCTGCATCGAATGACGGATATGCAAGGAGCCTGAAAACGCACCAAATAAGCATGTGATATTGTTGATTTTTGGTTGTCTTTTCGAAGCTGGTTGTTGACAAAACTAATTTTTATGAACTAATTTCTATCAAGGTTGGAGTACAGCTAAATGGAAAAAACTTGGACTTCTTGGTTAATAGTTTAAATTATACTTGGTAAATACTACATTCAGAGATGCAAAGTTCTCAAGATGAAACCCCACGCCACCAGATGGAAGAACGAAATTCCACATGAGCTACACATGATCCCTGATTAGGTCCCTCACTTTCATCATTTTCTTGCTTTCCCTTCTTCTATCTCTTTTTTTTTGTTTGTTCTTGTTTTATTTTTTTGTCCTTATCTGATCTACCGTTTCACTTTTTGGGTGACAATTTCTATTTGATGCCTTAAATGTTTGTATTACAGACTTCATGAATAAATATATATTTTAAAAAAAAACAACCAAAAAAAAAAAAACACTGTCCGTGTGTCTGTATCCGTCATAAATGGGCCTTTAGTGGAGATACACCTGTTAATGCTGTCCTAAAGACGACAAAAGATTTATTAAATTATTATCATTATGCACAAGACTGTAAGGGTTTTTGTAAAAAAAAAAGAATAAAATAAGGCTTTTAAAGTTAAAGTTTCACAGCTTGAACACAGATTTTCCATCATCATTGCACATTTTTCTATGAGTGTTTAAACAGGGCTCATTAATGGTGTTTTGTTTTTTGTGCCGTCCAGGGAGAGCGCGGACGGCCCGGCTCTCCTGGCTACCGAGGGGATGAAGGCTCTCCTGGATCAGAGGTGAGTTGGGAAAGATGAACTCACCGTTTCTTAATTAGGGCAAAAAGGCGGGGAGGATGCGCCACAACTACAAGCAGTCCAAGTTAAACACACATCTGCCATAGATTAAATAAGTGCTCTGTGTAAAAGATCAGCACCATGGTTTTTGGCTGACCTTTTCTTTCTTGTTTGGAGTGGACAAGGTTCAGAAAAAGACATTTTTTAAAAAGAATGTGAAGTTGGCTTCACGGATGACAAAGAGTAAAGCACAGAAGCTCCAACTTAGCATCACAGCTCTGCTGATTTTGTAACAAAATCCATAGAAATATGCAGTTAACCTTTTCAACCCCAGTGAAGAAGCTGTTATAGCCTTCAGTCGAACTATTAAAAAGCCAACTGTGTTAAAGTTTTAGAGTTAATAGAGTCTTATTATCACACAATGTAAGGGTCAGCTTGCCAAACGGCGTAAGAGATTTACAAGCCGCTGGAAATCCCTCCACCAGGCTGAGATCATCGGATATCAAAATAAAACCTATTTCCATTTTTAGATTTTTGCTCAGTTGGACGCATTCATTGAAAACGCAGCCTTACTCTACTGTGACTATGGGCGTGGCAAAGTGGTGCTTGATGTCTGTTAAGTTGTGCAGCAGTTGTGTTTAAAGTAGTTTAATAACATCAGTGTTTGCTGCTTGTTTTGACTTTTTCAGCCCTCTGGTGATGTCACATCTTATCATTTTACATGAAAAAACAAATTCAGCGAGGGCTTATCAGGACGTTTATTGGGTTCTGCTTAATCTGTTAAGTTGCGTATGTTTCTGATCTTTTTTTCCCCCCCTTTATCTCCAAGGGACCCAAAGGACCGAGAGGAATCAAAGGAGCTCCGGGAGACAGAGGCCCTATGGGGGAGAGGGTGAGCGTGATGAGACAGATGTGTGCCATCCATCATAAGCCCTGCCATGAGCTTCACATGTGTTTGCACACAGATGCAGCTGTGAAAATCTCTCTCCTTTAATTTCAGGGAGATGATGGCGCCCCGGGAAATGGCACAATAGGCTGTCCTGGTTTCCAGGTTTGAACTGCAGCTAGTTCGTTTAACTCATGTTTAACATAGTTAGCAGTAATGTCAGTGAGTTGTGTTTTTTTCTAGGGTTACCCCGGAACCCGTGGAAAACCCGGCGGGTCGGTAGGTTCTCCCTCATATTTTATTATCTATCTTTTATTTGCTTTTTTCTTTTCATAGAGGTGAAACTTCGCCACTGAATCGTGCTAGCAGTGTCGTTATCACACTCACGTTCCCATGTAACCTTTCCATCGTTTGCTTTCTGACCCTCAGGGTGGACAAGGAACTCCTGGATCTAAGGGAGATAATGGAGAGCCCGGAGATCCTGGCCCAGATGTGAGTCTGCCTCTAACTTAACGGAGTTGCAACTCCCTCCGTTTTATCTCGTCTCAGTCCTTTCTTGGTAGCGGCTGCTGACAGGATATGAGTCACATGTCATTATACTTCTCTTGCTGGTGTATTTCAGCACATTAACTAACAAATAATACGTCTATCCTTTAATACTTTTATCTTTTTAGCTTTTATTGAAATTGTATTTTTTATTATTCTCTCAGACATACTTCTCTTATTTTCCTGTGTCCATCCATGTTGCTCTCAGATTCTCCTCCTGCTCTGCACATGGAAATGCTTTCTTAAATGCATTTAAACTCATTTGTGTGTGTGTGTGTGTGTGTGTGTGTGTGTGTGCGCACCATTTGGGACGAGGTTTTCTGAGCCGATGCAGCTGTGTATATCACGTTGTCCGGGATACCAGGAAATGAGCAGAAACGATGAAGGGGCTGCCTTCCTCTTTGGGTGTGTGCGTGTGTGAATGTGCATGTGTGTGTGGATCGTCCGTATCCATAGAGCATGCCAGATTTAACACTTTAACCCCTGGTTATGCTTGGTTGTGTTTACATGATTTTTTTTTTTTTTGTCAAGGTTCCTATGCCATGAGTCACGACGTAAACAGTTCTGTTTGCTCTTTTCCTCCGTCTGTACATCGTTACACCGCTGACCTCTTTACCGCCACACCAGTCACACTCTGTAAGCATTTGACTTACAGTGCAAGATCTGTTTAGATCTTATCAAGATTTTGTGGAAGTGTAGTAGGAGTCAGGGATAAATGAGGTATAATTCACTTGGTCACCACTACAGACTGTCATCCCTGGTTTCTTCTGTTTGGTGCAGGACACAGCACATCTGTAAAAAAATGTTGGAGTAAAAGCAGTTTATTTTTGTGATTGTAGTAATAATTCATGAACCAGTCCTTTAGCACTTTGTGATTAAGCTGCTCTAAAAACGTGCAGAAAACTATTGAAATGCCGCTTGGTGTATTTCGTAATGGTACATGCATGAAGCAGCATAAAATACAAAATTATTTATTTGCAGTGATATCAAACCAGGGATATCTAAGTCTTAAAGTTTGAGCCGGAGATGATTTGACCGTGTTCCAGTTGGAGGCCGTAAAACATCTGGGATTCTCTGGTTGTGCATGCTAACAGGCTCGCTGTTTTCAGCAGTACAAGCTTAAAAACAACTCATTATGCTGCTTTTTGTGCAAACACCCCGTTTTATTACCTCCGCCAAGCTGCAGAGGCTATGCTTTTGCCAGAATACGGTAGTCTGACTGTTTGCCACATAACTAAAAAACAGTAATGGACAGATTTTAATTAGATTTTCGTGAAGTCTCTAAAATGGCTATATGGAACAATGGCTCAAGTTCTGGGTATGATGCAGATTACCGTCTGGATCCAGGAATGTTTTTTCTAACAGTAGAACCAACAACATATTATACCCCATAGAACCACCAGCAGGGGGCATTTTGACACCCTGTCAATGCAGTAATAGTAGTATGAATTTTATTCAAGACACACAGGAGGGTCCATTTCAACAACACACTACACATAGTACAAAAACATATAAAACAACAATACAAACATTAAAAGAATTTTTAAAAAGGCACAGATAGTCACCATAGATTAAAACACATACAAGCTTTGTGTCCAAGGCTTCCAAAAAGTTTTTTTTTTTTTAAAAGATAAAGTTGGCGCTACAGATGACAACATTTTAACTTTGAGTCTTTTTTGTCATTCAGAAATAGACAGAGCTTCAATAAATAATTGATTACCATGTGGAATTACTTCAAACATGTATTTCAAATATAAATTGTCAAATACTTCCTAACATCTATTTATACGATAATAACACATAACTAAATTAAACAATTTCCCTAATTATTATTATTTTTTATCATCAGATAAGCATCATGTACAGACCAAAGCTAACGTGACTCTTAACCTTTCTGCACCAGGTTTTCATGCAATAAATCATTTCCTATCATTCATGTAAATATCAAAGTAGTAACAGAATATTAGTAACTGGCTGCTTTAGTTTTATGGTTTCATACGCTGTAATGTCCCATAAGCTACAGGCTAATGCTGACGTTTCCATAACAACCAGGAGATAAAGGGATCATATATAACTAGAAGCACTTAGTTACATCCCTCCACCAGTAGGACCCGATCTTTCAGTGATGAAACAGCCTTTGAAAAACTCCTGAATCCAAACAACTTCACTATCAGCTGGTCAGAGTGGTCTGCAGCACGATTCCACAACAGGATGGAAACTGCTTCATTTTACAGTTACGGGTTCATTTATGGGTTCAGCTCCCTCTAGTGGCCAAAAGTTACACAGTGTCCCTTTAATGAGACAAATTGCCGAAGTGTTATATTTTAATATGTATCTATTACAACGTTTATGGGCAGGGCAGCTTAGTTAACTTTGAGGTTGAGGCTTTCTGAGCTGTCAGGCCTATTTATTCCTCCGTGTGCAGCTTTAGTTAGCTAGGGGAGCAGAGAAAGTAAAGGTTTGATTAAATTTGTATACCAGTTCAGCTATAACCCTTTACGGCCCATTTTTCTTGTTTACCCCTAGCCCTTCCCCTTCTCCCTTCCCCACGCACCTTAAAACAAAGCTATAAGGGGAAGGGCTGAAAGTTAACCCCTACAAATAGGACATACATCACCAGTACCTCGTCCCTGCTGGCTTTAACACAACCAGCTGTTGCCAGAAATCTGGAGAAATCATGCCGTCTACTGCCATCTTTTTTTTACGTTACCAGGTTAACATTACTGTTGAATCTTGAATCTGTGCACATTACTTCTTCATAAGTTGTAACGTACATAGCCCTCAATGTACTGACGAGCAGCAGCAGGTTACTGACACTTTTATAGATAATGTTATTTATGTTAACCATGTTAACGCTACCTCTACACCAGTTAGCGATTTGTTTTTGTGTGCATTTTATGAAGAAAATGACCATTACACAAGTATTAAACTAAGGAACATAACGGTTGTCATGCATTTTAAAACGTAATAAATACTGCATTTGTGACTCTCTTTGGACTCGGTTGCAACCATTCTTGGAATTTTTCATACCCCTTCGTTTGAAGTGAGCTCATGAAAAACCTTTGTTTGTAGGGTTTTTAGGGGTTTTACCCTTCAGTCCTAACGGGAATTCGGGCACCCTACCCTTACACACGAGTGAGCAAAGCAGAGGTGCAGGGCTGAGTGGTGAAATGCGATTGGGCTAAAGAGTTGGGGGCTGCATGTGTAAAACCAAACTCCGAAATGAAACAAATCAGCATCAAAACCGCTGAAAGCCGTGTGAAGATGAATTGTTGAGCAATGATGACTCACATTATTTGCTTTATAATACAGTTGAAAGTTGTAAATGTAATTAGATTAAATGGATCCACTGTGGACATTTTTAAAAAGCTGAATTTAAAGGTGAGAGCAGAAATAAATTCCACCTTTATCAGCAGAGATATTTTCAGACATGCTGCTGTCATCATATTTTATAGAGCTGTTGTGCAGAGACATCGTGCGAGTCGACATTTGTCTGCAGTATTTGCTTTGAAATGGTGTAGAGATTTTCCAGGACACACCCTACTAAAACATCCTAAAGATAAGCAAGTCAGATAATTTGCAAACATCAAAGTTAGTATGTGGTGCTCGGTAAGAGCTGCTGTTTAATTTTTCTTTCTCCTGACCTGTTTGTTGCTTTTTACCTGCTTATTGATACTTTTTAACACTTGTAGTATTAAAGTAGATTTTAATAAAACAGCTTGTCAAGGAGTATCATCTGCCACTTTTGATATTATGACCAAAGTAACCAAGCAATTTCCAAAGAGAAACTCTTTTTAGATGCACAGTTGTTCCCACCCAACCCAGCCTTTAAATTAACTTTATTTTAGCCCAGTTAGTCTCTTAGCAACACAGTCTTGCCAACAGCATAAATGCCACATAGGAAAGCAGTATAAACAATTACCCCAAAACAGTCTAGTTACAATGGTTTATAATGATAATCATTTGGTACGTTGTTCACAAAACTGCACCCACTTGAAGTTTTTCATATCCAGTTTCATATAATAGCTCAGCAAATATAGGCTTTTATTTATTTATAGTTTATTGAAGGGATTGTTCAACCTTTTGAAAAATACAACTAAGCATGACCTGCAGGCAAATAAGGACACCAATGGCATGGCTGACTGAGTTAACCAGACTGGCATTTTAAAGAGATGTAGTTAGTAGTAGCTGAATGAATGAATGAATGAATGAATGATTTTATTCACTGGCTTGTGAAAAATTGCAAGAAAATAACATTTATTGTAAAGTTAGTTAAAGGCATAAACAATGGATTAGCCGAAGTTAGCACAAAGAATAAAAGCTATTGGCTCTAACTGATGCAGGCAAACCAGTTTAGAACTTTTTTCATTACACTGTTATAATATTTAATGTAATTTTAGCAAATAATGTACAGAGTGAGAGCTCAATAAACCTGCAACTGTCTTTGTTTTGGTAACAAGGAACAAGTGGAGGATTGAACTGGATCCAAGATTTAATGCAAACCATTGGTTTTCCTTAGACAATTGTTATTCATGAATGACAGTGCAAACATAGACGGAGGTTTTGTTTTCGGTTGTCTGTCTGTCAACATGATAACTCCAAAAGTTATGTATGGATTTTGATGAAATCTTTTGTGAATTTTTAAAATGGAATAAGGAACAATTTATATTTTGGGAGTGATCCGGATCACCACTCGGGTAGAGGAATTTTATGAATAATTCTTTTTTATGAGGGTATTGGGATCATTTTGCCTTCAGAATCTCTGACTCAAGAAAGATGCCCACAATCGCTGGCAAAAAGAAAAAAGAGATTACAATGCTTGGCAGAGCTCTCTGAGTGCTTTAAGTCAGAAATTGGCATGATGTAGATTTGTTTTAATGAAATCCCAAAATGAACTGATAAAGTGCCCTGAGATGACTTTGGCTGAGTCGAATGGTAGTTCCTTCAACAAGATTTACTAATCGTCCTCTGCTGGTCAGCTTATGACTAGCATTTATGTAAAGGGAAAACAGACACGTCATTTTTTGTTTCCCCCAAATGGAAAAAAATCATTACATTCCTCTCATTCTTGCTTTTTTAATTTCTTTCTTAATAGAAACTTGTCCTTTTACGAATCTGTACACCAAACAAACCAGAAATCACGAATAGCAAGTTGTTTGAATTTTTATGCCACTTAGTTTTTGATTTGTAAGCAATCTAAATAGTTAGAATATTTTCATGATACACAGGCTATAGCATGCAGTATCTCTGGCCAGGGGGGGCAGGAGGGTTTAGATGGGGGTTTGCCAGAAAATAGAAAGGTGGAGAGAGACCCTTTGACTTTCCTGCCTTTTTAGCTTAGCTATTATGCTTCAGGTTGATAATATGCACAAATAGAACAAGGTAAAAAAAACAAAAAAAAAAACACGCTCACACACATTTAGCTGTGGGTCATCAGATATATTATGCCATGATGTCAAGTACAGGAAGTATGTTTGTGTGTATTTGTGGATAGCTCAAGTTCTTTACATCATGATGTCTGAAGTTGAGAATCTGTAATAAGTGGAAACGTGTGTGAAAAACATGTGTGTTTGTTTTCATTGAACGGCTAACATGAGTCTGTGTGTCTGATAAAAGCCAGGAGGCTTGCATCACTGACTCTGTATTCTCTTTTATATCTGTCAACTCAAGTTGGAGAAAAGAAGACTGGAGTCAGTTTTCAGCTCAGATCAAAGAGCAGAAATGAACAAATGGGCGACTTTATGTATCTGGTTAATGATCTCTTACAGCCAATATCTTTATAAAACATAAAACAAAAGATGCATTTTAAAAATCATTGCACTTATTGGGTTGCGTCCCATATGAGCACCTCTACATGAAAGTCTGTTATTATATTAGTCTGAAAAAAACGTGACTTTTAGTAAACATGTAAATATGGTAATTGTACAAAATTAAAGCTTTCAAAACCAGATTATGACATAAAGCTACTGAGGGTCAATCACTGCTGCATGTATACCCTCAACTAGGTAAAAATCAACTGAGGTGCTCTGCGTTAACTCCAAAATTTCATGTTTCATTTTTTTGCATCTTTCTGTAAAAACAGCAAATTGCATTCAGTTTTTCATCGGAAAGCTAAATCTATCACTTTGCCTCGTAAAATCTGATTTTTACAAGTGTAGCGTCATCTGACCAATTCAGCATGAAAGGAAAGAGTGAATGAGGTTTTACTCAGACTCATTTAATGGTTCCTGTGCTAATTGTTCTTTGTGCTTTAACTTTGAACATAAAATATTGAATAAATGGCATTTCCTCTGTTTAAATTAAGAGATGCTACACAAAGAAGACTTTAATGGAGGCTGAATACTGAGCACCAGTTAAATTAAGTGGATACCTTGAATCTGCTACCATTTGGTATCTGTTCCGCCCTGTATAAGTTCGTTATACAACCTGCTTTATTTTTCTGACCAAAGTACCCACATTTGCAGCACTTGTGAAAACAAGCAATTTAATGATAATTGTTTTTAATGGATTTACGGTGCTGATCTCTTGATTCTCCCCACGAATGCGATAAACCCACAGGGTCAAAGTGCAGCAGCTGCAATTGATTTGGTCGCTCCCGTCCCTCGCAGCTGCTCGGACTCAATTTGAAACGGATTTCTGTTTCTTTGGAACGGCTGGACATATTGAAATTATATGATGTGATACCCATCTGACAGACATAACGTCCATTTGCTTGATGTCCTTGTTAAATATTGTGCATTTTTGCATTTAATGACACATGGCATAGAAAACTGCTGTTTTAACTTTCAGTGTTCAATTTCATATTATATAATAAAAAAAACTCTTTAAAACTGTTTGTGTTCTTGTTTAACATGAGAAGAGAAACAAGTAAAGCTCTCCCTGCTATGCTCCACCTCTATGTCATAATGTAAGCAAAATTTCATGCTGATCCTGAAATAATTTTATTGCAATCTCATCATGGCTTCTAATGTCAGAGAAACATCTTCTAATTCATGATATGCAACTTTCATGAACCGAAAGATGGAGAAAGTTCCTGAGCTGCAGCACAACATGACATCCTGAAAACTGAGTGACTTGTCCTGTAGTTTGAAATGAAATATGATATGTGATAAGAATGAAAGGCAGATGTGTACCTTTCTTTTAACCTCTCTCTGTCTTTTTTCTTTTTTTTTTTTTTACAGAACAACGAACCAGGACCTCCCGGAGCTAAAGGGGCCAAAGGTCACAGAGGAGCTGAGGGCAGACCAGTAAGAATGCCATGAACGTCACTGTGTGTGCATGCATGTGTGAGTGCTGCAGGTTTGCATGTCAGCTGACATGTTTGAGGGGCTCCTTGCATGCAAAGTAAACATCTCCTTCAAAACCAGAAAATATTTTCACATTCACACATAACTATGGAGATATTTTATTGTTTTTTCTTTTTTTACCTGCAGTTGAAAGTGGCCCTTATAATTTTAGCTGAAATTATATTATAAATTATAATACTGATTCAACAAAGTCCTGAGATTATATCAATGCTCAACAACAACACTACAGAGTTTTTTTTTGGTAAATAATATGGGAACAATTTTAATCTGGGACTAAATACACCTTCACTGCTCCGGCCATTATTCACATTACACTACCAAACAATAAAATAAACAGTTGGATTTGTTTTTAATTTGCAAATACACTAATAGCATGGATCAGTAGTGTGTTTCTGTTCCTGCATGCTGTCCATTGCCATAGAAAATGTTTGTTGTTCAATTTTCCGTCAGTCATTATTTCCTTGGTTCTGAACACTGTGGGACTAAACTCATTTCAAACATTTGCACAAATCACAAATGGGTGGAATAAGGTATTATTAACATCTCATGTTAAAAACATTGAATACCCGATTTAATTTAGATTGTGATTCTTGCGAAAAAGAACAAAAATGTTTTCAATATACGGTAAATAAAGACTCGGATACTGACGTGTGCAAAATCCTGCACTGTCATGGACCAAGTTTCACGTAAAAAAAATAAAAAATAACGGGGTGAACCGGCTCATTGCACATAGAGACAGATGAATCCCTGCAGTCCCATATGCTGCTTCTTGGAGCAGGAAATACCCTGACAACTTTTTTCTCGTTCTCGTGGCCTCGAGAACAAGAACCAATTTCTTGCTTCTCGTGGAGGATCTAACAAGCTTATATCAGGAGCCATATTTCCCCCCCAAAAATGCACATCATACTAAAACGTAAGAAACAGCAACAATCAAGCATTTAACTGGGGAAAAAAGCTTCTCTCGACAAGGCAAATTAGTTCGGCACATCAAAGCAGCCATTCTACTCGCTATAACGCTGGATGAGACAGTTAAACAAAATAAATAAGATGACTTCAAAAAGATTTTTTTTAAACAAAAAAATCTATTTAGAAATCATGAACCAAAAATTTATGTCAATCAATTTTCCCTCCCACCCCTCCTAATTATTGTTTCTTTCAGGCATTTCGCCTACAAAAAAGTAGAAATACAGCAGAACAACAACGAAGCAAATCCAGTTCCACAAATCTAAAATTCTGCTTTACAGCCTTAGCAGCACATGGCATCGTCTGACTCAAGGTCATGACAGAAATGGAAATGGAAACACAACATTTAAACTGCAACTTGGCAGAGACATAACATATACAGCTGTAATTTTACCTCACAGAAAGTCCCAATTGAAGTGTAAGTGTGTGAAGTGATTCTGTGGAAATTCTGATTTGGATCAAGTAATGAGGGTGTAAAGACCCGTGCAAATCGGAACCCAATACATCAACACCAGCATTTATTTAAATTTACCGTAAAACCCTAGATGTTAATGTGATCATTCAAGATAATGGTTGGTAGAAGAATCTTTCCAACCACAACTTTGCCAAAACTGGCTGAGGTCAAAGGTAATTATTACCATATCTACAGCCCAGCTTACAGCAATTTATCAACCCACAATGTGGAGAAGTTTTTTCTTCTTCATGCCGAGATACAAAATTCCAATTCGCCTGAATTTCACTGGCTAATGTGTGCCAGACTTGTAAACAAAATAAATGTATTGTTTCCTGTCTGACAAAGTGCCAAAATGACTGGGATTTTGTGGTCTCTTAATAAATCATTCTAACTGATAGTAGCTAACCTGTGGCATATTTATAAAACCCTTTTTTATCATTTGAAATGGAACGTTCTTTTCACCAGCTGGCAAGTAAAGCTTGGGGTATTGAATTATGAATACCATCTAAATATAACATGATGTATGAAGGAATCCTTTCTCAGACGAACCATGAACTAACCTCTGCACTTCCACACTTTTCCCACTTTATATCTCTGTTCCTCCCTTTCCACCCTCCCTCTCACGACTTCTCTGGCTTTTGTCCATTCTGCATATTTTTTGTGTGAAAGGTTTGCGTCATGTGTTCGTGGGACAGTTTCTCTTCTCTACCATTAACTGCTGTTTTTCTCTTTCTTTCTTTCTTGTTTCTTAATGTGTGTGAGCTTGTTTGTGTGCACGCATTCACGCTATGCTGGCGTCTTTGTCTTTGAAAAGAATGCTCTTAAACCGAGTTTTAATGTCTGGTAAAACAAAACAGATGGCTTTTCCGCAGCTGTGTGAAAGAAAAATTGCTGTGGCAGTGTGCTTTTGGAAGATTCATATGTTGTTGCAGAAAGATAGCAGCGCACACATATGTGGGGGTGTGGATGTGGGTTCAGTTATTGTGGGAATCTGGTTTCCAGTCACAGGAGTAATGGTTTTCCAAAGAAACCCCCTTTTTTTTAAAATTCCAGTTAAAATATAAAATACGAGGACTTAGCTGTGTCAGCTTGAAATCAGACCAGGAAGATTTTTGTTAAACACAAAGTCAAAAATCACTTCATATGTTGATTCTCTGTTTCTCCTCAGGGTCCTCCTGGGCCGATAGGACCACCAGGAACTGATGTGAGTATTAAGAAAAGGAAGAAAAAAGGAAAATCAGTCCATTTAATTTGAACCTTTGCACTCATTTTAGTCCCAGGACCAGACGACCAAGCACCACACACTTAATTCCCCCTTGAGGCTGCGCTGCGTTTGAATCTGAAAATGATACTGTATGCTTAGGCCAAAGCCTCACATCCAATTTCCTCAATGCTAAACCCCATAGCCACTTACAGACTTCTAAGTAAAATATCGTCATTGTCATGATTTCTCTTTTCTCTCGGAGCAGCTTGAAGCACTCTGGGGCCTGCATGTGATCTGTGTTTTAATGTTACTGTATGTGATGTAACACTGCATGACTGTAATGTATACTCCACATCTCCCCACAGGAATGCGAAATTCTGGACATAGTCATGAAGCTCTGCTGTAAGTTAAATGCCCAATCTTCATTTACAGTTAAACAAACTGAATAATCAAGCTATATGTACTGTAGGGAAACACTTGGCCTCTTCAGTAAATCTAAAGATGCCATTGAAACCAAAGCTGGTCACTCAGGTCAAATGTTTATGTTCCGTTTCCTCTCAGTTAATTAACTTTGACTCTTGTTTTTCTTTCCATCCTCTCATATCTTACCAGCTTGTTGTGGTAAGTTTGGAGTCAGTATCTTAATTATTCCTTACACCGTGTGGCCTCAAAGTTTTTATGAATTTTGTTTATCGCTGCATTTTCTGTATCTTCAGAGTGCAAGTGTGCACCTTTGGACTTGGCCTTCATTGTGGACAGCTCAGAGAGTATCGGTGCTCAGAACTATGCTCTTTCCAAAGATTTTATCATCGCAGTTATTGACAGACTGATCAAAAATCACCAAGTGAAGGTAACATCTTTTTTAAAAATTCATTGTGTTGTTGCATCTCACAAAAGCGTTTTCATATTCACCCACATTCTGCAGGATGTGGAGATGTTTGTCCTTTGTGGCTTTGAGTTGTTTACCCAAAATTCTACCAAGAATATTTTTTTCCCCTAGATTTTTACAAAACACATGCTTTGAAATCAGACCTCAAAATAGAAAGTGTGAATACAAGATATTGTCTTCTGGTTGGTTTTGGAACAGTCTTTTATGTCTTTTATGTCTCTCCAATGACTTTGCTCTTCCAGTTTGGGTGCAATTAGTCAGGATGGGTGGGACGCAGAAAAATGTGACAGAGGAAAAGACATGCTTGCAGACATGACACACAGACCAAAACACACTCTCACTGTGCAATGTTTTTCTTTCCAGTTTGCAGCAAATCAGTCCAGTTTGAGTGTAGTCCAGTACAGTGGATCAAAGGCCCAACAAGCTATCAAGTTCACCACCAACATCACAGAATTTAAGCAGTAAGTTCACACACAATTGCAAAGATAATCCTGCTTTAATGCTGTGCTTCTAGCTTTCTCTTTGACCTGATTACGATTTGCAGTGTTATTGTATTATTTATTTTTCTTTTTATGAGAGAACAAGCAGTGTTATTTAATAACAGTAAGTACAAACTGGCTATAAAATTATTATGCACATTTTCTTACTCAGCTTCATATTGATTGCATGGTAATGAAGATTGCTGTAAGATTGCTGCCAAGCCAAAATTTCAAATGAATTCTTAAAAATAAACAGAAAATATATAAATGTACTATGCTTAACAATAGACGATGAGCTCTTGTATTTTCTAAATAACATAATAATATGTTATATAATTTGAACCGGTCCATACATTGATAAAATAAAAGTGCAATATTTATTCACCCAAAATGTTTTATTTCTACAGACATATAAAATGCTTATTTACTTATTAATCTTATTTTATTTCTTATTCATTTTATCTATTTTATTATATTGTTTAGAGTGTAATAATATTATATCAATGTTATACATTCATCTACTTTCGAAGCAAATGGGATAATTACAATGTAGTACATGTGTAGATAGTAAAAATATAGTAATAATGTATATATATATATGATAATATGGCATTATATTTACTTATTTTTCAGCGCGTACATCCAATACCCACTAAATGTGGTTTATCCACTAAAGTGCCCTGATTTGGCTAATTTGCAAATTTACCAGTCCTGTCATACACACACTACAAAGCACATTGATGACAACTATGTATCACAGACATGTTTTCTATTTTACCTACAATGAAATGAAAACAACTGTAACTCATATGTTTTTGCATTATGTACGTAGTGAGGTTAAAGTGGGGAAAAGACCAAAAGTATCAAGAATTTCACCTAAACTAACTTTGTTGTTACATCTTTTTTATTTATTTACTTACTTATGTTTGTAAGTTAAAACTACGAATCAACTGTTTAGAAACTTGCAAAAAAAAAACCAACAACAGTAAGCACACCACTTGCTGCAATTAAAAAAAAGTCTTGATAATGAATTAAATCAGAAGTAAAGAAAGAAATAAAAAGTTAAACATAAATCCCGAAAAGTTGCTCTTATTCATATTTTAAATTTTTTGTTAGTAATTTTAGATCAGTTCCAGGCATAGTCCAAATAAATTGAAAATAAACTTGACATGTTTGACTTACATTACATTTAACTATCCAATGTAAAACTAGATGAATACGGAGGTCAACTTGTACTTGCGAATTTATATCAACACAGAAATCGTTTCTCTTTTAGCTTTTATAGTGTAGAACAGAGGACTTTGAGGAGATTGCTAAATAAAAGAAATGCTGGGTTTTTTGTTTAAGAGTAGAATTGTGCAAAAATCACAATAATAGGAAAATACTATTAGGCTAACAGTTTGATATGCTGTTAGGATTCCTGCTATATCTCTACATGCTATGCTAATCACTTCTCATTTTAAGCGGTAAGCACAACAAACTGCCGTGATACAGCCATAAAACGAATTAATTCTAAGCAAGAGGGCAAATACTGGCGTGCCAAAAAAAGTTGAAATTTTTTTTCAAGGAACCCAAAGATGAATAAACATGTTGATGGTGAATCTTTTTAGCATTTTCGATTTGTGTTTGCTTAGCTGTTAGTGTTAAAATCATTCTTTGCCTGGCGAAAAGCTTACAAGCTAGCATTAAACTTTATGTACATAAGAACGATACCCGTATCGGTATCGAAATAGTGATATTTAGAGCCTCGATCCTGTCTCGCAGTGTCAGGAGGCAGTATTGCCGGACTCTCCAAGCACAGTTCACCGGACGTCACCATCTTTGATGCACTGAGCTAAATAAACAAACCGGGCACTGCAGTAAATTTAATGTCCTAATTGAAAATGGTAACTTATAGTCGTGTTTTTGGCTGTACCACCCAGTCAGACAGCAAGAAACACATGGAGTATAATTAAAAATCATGGGGACAATGCCATAAATTGTCAGATTAAACGAGCCGCTCGTGGCTTGTAGCAGCAAAGCTAAGCCAAGATCTACGTGGCTAAAATCTGGACATCCGAATTTGTGCGTAGTGTTATTGAAATAAAACATTTTTCATATAAAAAAATAATTTTGTGTATCAAATCGTGGGTCAAAAATCGTGATACAAATTGAATCGTAAGTTGGAGTATCGTTACAGTCCTAACAAGAACTGATTTAAACTGAAGTTTAAGTGTCAGAAACCTTAGCATTTTTCCTTCTGTGTGTGTGTCTGTGTGATCAGGGCAGTAAGAGACATGAAGTGGCTGGCCGAGGCGACATACACAGGCCAAGCCCTTGAATTTGCTCTAACCGAAACACTCTCTCAGATGACGAAAGAGAATAAAGTTGTTCTTGTCCTCACGGATGGGCGCTCTGATACCATGAGGGACAAGGTTTCCGAGGGTGTGCTCTGTGATAAAGGTTTCCTGGTGAGTGCAGTAAGCCTGGACAGTCACTGGAAATGTTTACAGTACACGTCCTTGTTTTGGCTGATTCAAACATCTTCATTCCCAGGTGGGTGGTATAGGTGTGAAGGACATTTCGGGCCGCGAGCCCAACATCGAGCAGATAACTGCCATAGCTTGTTCTATTCCAATCACACCAAACTCCAAACCCGGATTTATCTTCATACTGGAGAACTATGCTGAACTCCTGGATGACAATTTCCTTCAGAATCTCACAGCCAAGGTCTGCCAAGGTACAACACCAGTCCACAAATGCAAACACATTTGGAATAAAATCCTGTTAAAGATCACAGTCAACTGGATGAAACCTGACCCACCAAATACCGATTACTGGATAGATTGTGGAAACCTATTGTAACCTTTCTTAATTAAGGGGGTTACCTGTTTTCTTCCTTTTATCTTTTTTTATTTTTTTTTATTTATTTAGTTATATATGTTTACATATATATATATATATATATATAACCAACCAACCATTTTCTGAACCGCTTAATCCAAGTGGGTCGCGGGTGTGCTGGAGCCTATCCCAGCTGTCAGGGGGCGAGAGGCGGGGTACACCCTGGACAGTTCGCCAGTCTGTCGCAGGG